>OX243812.1:39926314-39931314 GCA_945859605.1 Lumbricus rubellus
CGAACTATTGGAAAGTTCATTTTTATTTATATAGATATTATAGGAATAGTGCGGATGCGTGGCGCACTGCGGGATGATCACAGCGTGCTGCACGAACCGTATACTCGTTTAGCCTGGTGGTGATTGCATTGTCTGTAGAAGATAAAGGTGGGAATTACTGTCTTCGCTCTATAGAGATTGGCCTATAGGCCTAATCACGTTGACCTGACACTGTGGCACGTATAATTATACATGTATACGACGACCGTACGTCGGTCGAGATGTCGATCAATACTCTTCACGTGTTTTTTTTTATTTCCGCAGGTGCACGGACTACTTTTTGTTATAAAAATATAAACAGACCATGCACTGTAATTATGCGCTTTGTAAAATAACGTGGAAGGCAACAACAACACAGGTCGCGTGACTCGCGTCAAACTGAAAATATATATGCCTACGCGTATTACTACATTATTACATTATTAGTTTAATTATTACATGTATTACATGTAGGCCTATTACTCGTTCAATCGAATCACATCGACATCGCTCGATTGAAAGTTGATTTATTTCGCAGTCAATTAAACATTTCAATAGGAAGCACGCTGAAGGTGTCGCGTCGTGCATGTTAGTTGCAAATATATAGGCCTACCCTCCAAAGGCTCCAATAATTATGAAGCATAGCAATTGAGTTATCTGTGATGGTTCAACTTAATGGGTCGAACGAAAGAGTTTGGTAATTAAAGTAATCCAATACTGCTGCAGTCCATAACTAGGAGTAGCTATATGTCCAGTAGTAGGAAGCAGAGGCCTATACTCTATGCCAGTCTATATGGTATTGCAATCAACGTGCAGTAGGTTCGCTATATAGACCTACTGCTGCAACTTGCAAGCGCTGTGTCTGGTATATGACAGGCCTATGAATGAGTGGATGAAATGATCTAAAGTCATCAAATAGAGTTAATAGACCTATTGTTAAATACAATTTATATTGTGCATATTATAATGTCTAAGGCGCAGTTCTGAATTAAAGAGCTGCATGATTTCGGCTGACAGTGAACGAGAAATCAAGATGAATTATGAATTTGTTTATTGCACACGAAAATCAAATAGTACAAACGTGAGACAACTAGTCGGCTATCCGGTACAGTGCAACAGGAGTCAGGAAAAGCTAATATCTCATACTAACCTGACCCTTATTCCTTGACTTTTTTTCGTTCATGCTTTCATTAATTCTTATTTAGCATAAGCTTACCTACATTATTTTGGCAACAACTGACTTGCTCACCTAAAATCTGATAATTTTTTATTATATCGATTTCCGTGTTTTCGGACCACAAGAAGATAGAAGAAAATAGACAATTTTTTAATAGTTCATATGACACAATAACTGTAGCAGACGACACTAATAACTGTTATAACTGAGCGCCTCTGAACGGTTCACCCTAGTAGAGGCGCTTTATAAATGTTTTTATACAATACAATACATTATTATACAGACCTATAGTCGATAGTCGTTCTGTGTATACTGTATGATCTGTCTCAATGTTGTAGTGAGTCTGCTGCAGTCCATAACCAGGAGATTCTGTTCTTGCAGTAGTCGTAGCTGTTGTTCGTAGCATTCACCGCGTGCCTTAATTCTTCAAAGGACACACTAAAGCATCCGCAGTGAACACTATGTACAACTGTTTCAAAAGCAAAAGTTGGCGCCTTTCGATGACCCAGTTCAAAGGGCGTTGACCCAGTTCAAAGGGCGTTGACCCAGTTCAAAGGGCGTTGACCCACTTCAAAGGGCGATGACCCAGTTCGACGACCCTGCAGTAATAAAGATAGCGTCACCATCTGTCGATGAACTGCGATGAGTATATAGCAGACGACGGATTAGTTTCGTTGTGAACGAATGAAAATCTGCAATCAAAGAAAAAATATGAACTGCTTTTATGGGTCAATGTCGCGTCCAATAGGCGAAGACATTCTCCTCACGTGATTATGAGATGACCATGCAGTGACCCTTGGACGACATTTGTGCGAATCTCATTGGAAACTGCTATATTAAGGCATAATCTGTCATTGTGGATGGACATAATACTCCGGCTTAAATTTAAGTTATTCTTCATACTTTATCGCTCTGAATCGTCTCTAATTATAGGCCTAATAGGCCGATCTAGCTTAAGCTTAAATTAGGTAACCACGTTTCCTGTTATTTTTCATTTGCAAAGTCCAACGGAAAACGAAAACAGGAATTGCTATGCAGGTCCACTTAAGAATCAATAGACGTGATTTATATTTTATAAGACGTTTTTTATAGTTGGAAAGATTCAACACGAAATGTTTTTGATTTTCTCTAATTCAGTATGAAATTCTCAGAAGAAGTCAAAAGAAATAGCTTTATTAGCCTACTACTGTCCATGCAGTTGGTTGAAAAAGCTGCTTACGTCTCCTTAATTAATTCCCTGAATTTAGATATTTAACAGTTATAATGCGCTGCTCCTCGGTAAAATGGAGAACTTAATCTCTGTAATCAAAGTCTGAGCGAGGGCCCAATCTTTGCATTCATGTATCTAGGCCTATACATATCTAGGCAAAAGAAAACGCCATCATTGGCGTGAATGACTTCAAGCACTCTGATAATTATCTGATAGGATTTTTAATGGCATTATCAAAAGTCAGATATATAAAGACACTGAAAGACTGAAACATAAGAACATTTTGAATATGATAGCAAAATGGTTCGCTAGTAATTTATTTAACAGGTTGGTCCCTATAAGCTTACCATTATGGAGGAGGAAGCATATGGATGTGATGATGGTGACGTGGGTCTGAGCGTGTATTTGGCGTGCGGGAGGTCTTCCCGGAAATTAATGGAGCAAGGCATTGGCGCCCATAATGGTCTGAGAGGGGCAGGTGGTCGTTTGACTACTGACCAACCGACCGCCGACGAATGGGCCATTGTCCGGCCAGAAGCACAAAAGGCGCCGAACAAAAACAACTGACCACAGAGACCGGCTTTTCCTTTATCTGGTCGTCAATAGACGGACACTGAGCAGGAAGGACGGCTGAGAGGAATTAAGCAGATGGAGACAGACACACGCAGACGGAGACAGACACATGCAAACGGAGACAGACACGCAGACGGAGACAGATACACACAGACGGAGACAGACACACACAGACGGAGACACACACACAGACGGAGACAGACACATGCAGACGGAGACAAACACACGCAAACGGAGACAGACACGCAGACGGAGACAGATACACACAGACGGAGACAGAGACATGCAGACGGAGACAGATACACACAGACGGAGACAGACACACACAGACGGAGACACACACACAGACGGAGACAGACACATGCAGACGGAGACAAACACACGCAAACGGAGACAGACACGCAGACGGAGACAGATACACACAGACGGAGACAGAGACACGCAGACGGAGACAGATACACGCAGACGGAGACAGACACAGACGGAGACAGACACACACAGACGGAGACAGACACATGCAGACGGAGACACACAGACGGAGACAGACACATGCAGACGGAGACACACAGACGGAGACAGACACATGCAGACGGAGACACACACACAGACGGAGACAGACACATGCAGACGGAGACACACACACAGACGGAGACAGAGACATGCAGACGGAGACACACACAGACGGAGACAGACACACACAGACGGAGACACACACACAGACGGAGACAGAGACATGCAGACGGAGACACACACAGACGGAGACAGACACATGCAGACGGAGACACACACACAGACGGAGACAGATACACACAGACGGAGACAGACACATGCAGACGGAGACACACACAGACGGAGACAGAGACATGCAGACGGAGACACACACACAGACGGAGACAGACACATGCAGACGGAGACAGACACACACAGACGGAGACAGACACATGCAGACGGAGACACACAGACGGAGACAGACACATGCAGACGGAGACACACAGACGGAGACAGACACATGCAGACGGAGACACACAGACGGAGACAGACACATGCAGACGGAGACACACAGACGGAGACAGACACATGCAACGCGGAAGAGACAGGGTCAGGAGGCTGTCATTAGGACGCGCACATCCATAGAACAGGCAAAGAAGACTGACATACCTCTGGTGGGTGGTGGTGTGGGGGGATAGGGGGCGGGGGCAAGAGCTCCAATCCCAGCAGATTCTATGGCGGAAAGACACTACCATGGGTTCTACGTTTAGCGATAATCGGCTGATTCGGCTCTAGTCAAAACTTTGCTTTTAACAATTGATTTTCCGATGTAATGTGATGAAACTCAGGCAACAAACCTATAGCAGTGCAGTGACAATATTATTAGGCTAAGAATGAAAAGGTGCAAATCGCTAATTTATATTATTTATACTGCAACTCTCTTCCCTCCCTAAGGAGGTTCTGTTAGCGCTCATGAGCACATCGGTGCCCTGCATGCAACTGGCACTTAATAATATTGAGATTATAAACATAGTCTATACGTTTGTTGTATTTATCTCATGTCAATAAATCTGAGAAAGCTAGTCGGTCATTATTATAGTTTTGTCCGTTCTCTTTAAACCCGACGTCCATCTTTGACTGCAACGTCAACATTGCGTGCTCTATATTAAAGGACGTGATTATAATCAAAGCACTCAGCAGTGTGCCAATGCTTTGAATGCTTTGCAGTCAGATCACCATTAACAAACACCTGCGTCCTTCTATTATTATACACGTATAGGCCTACACAGTACACACATTAACTGGTTCTAAAGAAATCGGTCGTGCCGACTGAGTGTGCGATGTGCGTGACTCTGGAAATCCTAGGAGCTTATAGTTACATGGTTCGTGACTGTCAGCATCATGGGCCACATTATATTTATTATACACAGTCTTCATCATCACTCTAATAATAATTATGATCGTGGTTAAAATAAGAAAATCTATTCATAATATTTATTATACACAGTCTTCATCATCACTAAATAATAATTA
>OX243812.1:39936314-39981314 GCA_945859605.1 Lumbricus rubellus
CTATTCATGGCATACCATTCATCCACCTATTCATTTATCCATCCATTCATCACTTCATCCGTCTATTCATGGCATACCATTCATCCACCTATTCATTTATCCATCCATTCATCACGTCATCCGTCTATCCATCTGCGCTGTGAATTGATTTCCACGTTCCTTCATTCATTCATTCGTTCGTTCGTTCACTCATTTATCCATATTTCCTCTTTCTCGAAATGAATATTATATTTTTCTACCCGTCCGTTCGCTCTTCCGTTCATTCGTTCATCTCTTTGTTCGTTCATTCGTTCATTCGTTCATCTCTTTGTTCGTTCATTCGTTCATTCGTTCATCTCTTTATTCGTTCATTCGTTCATCTCTTTATTCGTTCATTCGTTCATGTCTTTGCTCGCTCTTCCATTCATTTGTTCATTCGTTCATCTCTTTGTTCGTTCATTCGTTCATTCGTTCATCTCTTTGTTCGTTCATTCGTTCATTCGTTCATTCGTTCATCTCTTTATTCGTTCATTCGTTCATGTCTTTGCTCGCTCTTCCATTCGTTTGTTCATTCGTTCATCTCTTTGTTCGTTCATTCGTTCATTCGTTCATCTCTTTATTCGTTCATTCGTTCATTCGTTCATCTCTTTATTCGTTCATTCGTTCATGTTTTTGCTCGCTCTTCCATTCATTTGTTCGTCTCTTTGTTCGTTCATTCGTTCATTCGTTCATCTTTTTCTCTTTCATTCGTTCATTCGTTCATTCGTTCATCTCTTTATTCGTTCATTCGTTCATGTCTTTGCTCGCTCTTCCATTCATTTGTTCGTCTCTTTGTTCGTTCATTCGTTCATCTTTTTTCTTTCATTCGTTCATTCGTTCATTTCTTTGTTCTTTCATTCGTTCATTCGTTCGTCTTTTTTTCTTTCATTCGTTCATTCGTTCATTCGTTCATCTCTTTATTCGTTCATTCGTTCATTCGTTCATCTTTTTGTTCGTTCATTCGTTCATTCGTTCATCTCTTTGTTCGTTCATTCTTTCATCTTTTTGTTCGTTCATTCGTTCATTCGTTCATCTTTTTTCTTTCATTCGTTCATTCGTTCATTTCTTTGTTCTTTCATTCGTTCATCTCTTTGTTCGTTCATTTGTTCATTCGTTGACAGAAGGTGCGACGTCAGCAAACAATTTCACAGCAGCCTTCTTGTGCAATATTTATACAAGACACATAGGCCCCTATGCACAATATTATTGCATACTAGCTGTACCCGGCCACGCGTTGCTGTGGCAGAAAAGACTCTCCCCTCCCCCTCCCCTCTCCTTCTCCCTCCCCCTCCCCTCACCCTCCGTCCCGCTCCCTCCGCTTCTTTCCTTTCTCAAACAAGAATGTTGAAAGGCCGCAAAATTATTATGCGAATCGCTTATGACGTCACGGCACGTGACCTCATTCATGTTTCGTCTGGTCGCAGTCACTGTCAAGGACTCAAGGCGTTTCTGAAATCTCGCAACGTGCGGTTTTGAATTTGCAAATGGCGGTCGAGCGGAATGCAAACTTCACTTTTTGTGGAAAATATTGCGTTTTTTCGGATAAAAAGAAAAATGGACACTCTCGTATAGGAATGGAAGGTTTTGGTAAATTTTCAAAACAATCTGTGCGGTGCTTTTCGAGAACACTTTACACAAACTATTGGAAAGTTTCATTTTTATTTATATAGATAGATTTATATAGATAGATAAATAAGATAAATAAGATAAATAAATAAGATAAGATAAATAAGATGTGATAAATAAGACTATGCATATTATAACTCATAATATAAAATAGGGCCTACATTTTATTATATATGATGCTTATAAATATAATGCGATGCAGGCCTATCAACGATAATTTCTATGGCCTATCTACACAGACCGACCAGTAGGTCTAATAAGATTGTGATTGTAAAAAATGATAAATCCCATATTGAATATGCATAAAACCTTAAACATCACTCGTTAGCTTGAACTTTAATTTATCATAATAACAGAGGGCTGTAGCATACGTCGACAGGATCTTACGCTGAAATCGTCGGACATGGTGGGTCTATAGAAAATAGTCCTCCATGTTGCAATTTTATACTGTGTATAAATGGTTTTAGAGATTTTGACCTTAACAGCCTATACATACACCCAGGGTGCGCAAAAAAAACCTAAACTTTTTGCCAATATCTTGGCCAAAAGAAAGAATTTTAAGATGAAATTTTACTGTCTTAAAGACAATTCATATTTACACATGGTGGCCAGATTTCATCAAAATATTTTAAACAGAACAAAAGTTATGCCTCTTTTAGTGAGGCCACCCACCGTTTTTTGACGATTCAAAAACGCGACGCAACAAAAAGGAATAAAAATCCAATCTTATTATTCTGGCCAATATCTTGACCGAAAGTACGAATATCAAAATGAAATTTTACAGGCTTAAAGACAATTCATATCTGCATATGATGGTCAAATTACATCAAAATATATCCAAAAGAACAAACGTTATACCACTTTTCGTGAGGCCACCCCCCAATTTTTGACAATTTAAAGACGCAACGCAGCAAAAACACGATTTTATTAAGTCTCATCTCAAACAATTATTATCAAATAGCCTTGATATTGACCGATGATCATTATTATTACTATTTAAAAAAGAAACAGGGTACCAGCGTAGCTGCACGTCACTGAGAAGTCACTTAGCAAGACGACAATCAAATTCTTAAAATAAGAAATAATAATGAATCTGTCAGATAATCAACAGGTCCATCAAGAACTCTTCATAGAGACTCAAAATAAGTTTTGGCACGGGTGGTGGGCACATTGAACACAAGTTGGGAAACACTACCAAGTTCATTTGACAACAGTTATTTGTGATGAGACTTAAAAAATCGTGTTTTTGTCACTTTTTGTTGCGTTTCGTTTTTGAAACGTCAAAAAACGGTGGGTGGTCTCACTAAAAGTGGCATAACTTTTGTTAAGTATTAAATATTGTGATAAAATCCGACCACCATGCGTAGATATGAATTGTCTATAAGACTGTAAAATTTCATTTCGATTTTTTAAATTTTGGCCAAGATATTCGCAGAAATCCCTAAAAAATTGCGTTTCGTTTTTGAAACGTCAAAAAACGGGGGATGACCTCCCTAAAAGTGGCATAACTTTTGTTCTGTTTGAAATATTTTGATGAAATCTGGCCATCATATGTAAATATGAATTGTCTATAAGCCTGTAAAATTTCATACGAAAATTCTTAATTTTGGCCAAGATATTGGCACAAAACCTAGGGGGGGTAGTTTTTTGGCGCACCCTGTACAGAGTGGGCCATAAAAAAGGAACCCTACGGTTGTTTTTACAATATCTTGGCCAAACAAAAGAATTTTTAAATGAAACTTTACAGTCTTAAAGGCAATTCATATTTACGTACAATGGTCGGGATTTCAACAAAATATTTCAAACAGAACATAAGTTATATCACTTTCAGTGAGGCCACCCACCGTTTTTGACGATTCAAAAACGTAACGCAACAAAAAGCAACATAAAACCGGTTTAATTATTTTCGCCAATATCTTGGCCGTATAAGTAAGAATCTCAAAATGAAATTTTACAGGCTTAACGACAATTCATATCTACCTACTCATTCATTCATTCATTCATTCAGAGCATTTATATAGCGCCCCTTCAAGAAACTACTCAGAGGCGCTCCCAGCCCAACCACGAACAAAGAAAAAAGACTTGAGGGACCTACATGTATGATAGCCAGATTTCATCAAAATATTTCAAACAGAACAAAAGTTATACCACTTTTAGTGAGGCCAACCGTAAGACCCAGAAATATGCAGGTCTCCCCGCTTCTTACATCTTCCAACCAGTGGCCATAGAGACTCTGGGCCCGCTTAATCCATCAGCCTTGGAGTTCATCAACGAAATCGGCAAACGCGTATCGTCTATTACCGGTGATAGACGAGAAGCTACTTTTCTTTTCCAGCGTCAATCTGTCACCATTCAGCGCTACAACTTGGTGGCTTTTAAAGGAACTTTCTGTTCAAACCCTGAAGACGAGGCCTGACAATTCCGGACTAGTTTTTAAACAATAGTTTGTAATGAAGTCCCCGAGGGATCCTAGATACCTTGGGGCGCAAAAAATAATAAAAATTTTAAAAAAATTAAAAAAATAATAATAATAGCAATAATAATAATAACAGAGGAACATTCTAACAACCAACCCGGGTCGAGGACGACCAGCCATACTAATAATTAAATGCACTATACATTAGCTTTTAGTATGCTGTTAGTTACAGTTAGTACATTATGATTGCGTTTTGTCAGGCGTTCACTGTTCAGCAAGCACAGCCAGTTGGCGTTGCACAGTTGGTATCAGAAATAAATGATGGATGTAATAACAATAATAATAATAATAATAATAATAATAATAATAATAATAATAATAATATTAATAATAATAATAATAATAATAATAATAATAATAATAATAATAATAATAATAATAATAATAATAATATTAGGCGATAGATAAGTCCTTGAGGGATCCTGTAAACCTCGGGGCAAAAAAAAAATAAAAAAAAAATAAATAAATAAATAAATAAAATAATAATAATATAACTTGATTTTATTCTTTTACACTTTTACAGCCCGAGGGATCCTTACTACCTCGGGCAAAAAATAAAAAAATAAAAAAATAATAATAATATTAACAATAATAACATTGTTGCGGAGGAAGAGGCCTGATTTTCTAGACATTGAATAACAGCTCCAAACAGAATTTTTTTGAAATCCCGAAGGATCCTAGGTACCTCGTGTAAAAAAAAATATGTGCATGCTATTTACATCTCGTGCAGACTCTTGCTGTGATTAGGCTAATGTTGGAGTTTCTGCATGTTTTTCTGAAGCGCTTTTGTGAAGCTTTTGAAGCTTTTGAAGCGACTGCATTTGTGATGTGTTGGTAACGCGATCACGACGCGCACATTAAGAGGATTTCGCCAACACGAAGTGCCTCTCTGTCTGTCTGTCTCTTTATCTCTCTCTCACTCTCTCTCTCACTCTCTCTATACCTCTGCCTCTTTCTTTCTACCTCTCTCCCATCTCTCCTCTCTCCATCTCTTCCTGTCCATTTCTATTTTCCTCTTTCCCCGTCTCTCATGCACTCTGTCGCCTTCTTTGTCGTTTTGTTAAAGCATAATAAGCATCCTTAATCGAGATGCGTATACCTGAACGGATTCGTGGAAAACAGCACGCGCCCTAATTATAGGCTAACCATTCAAACTACACGTAGGTCTATACATGTAGTCTATACAAGTGCACTGGTTTGCCAATGTGAATGCGCGCAAGCAGAAGCTACATGTATGTGTACATGTATGTGTACACCGTCTGCTGATAACATGCATCATGCCCTGCTATTATGACTAGCGTGGGCCTATACCTACATACCCTATGCCATACGCAGTAGGCCTACATATTGTAAGGTGGTTAGATGGCCATTATGTCAACCGTAACATGAATATCTCAATTATTATGTATCAAAATACCAGAGATAGGACTTCTTCTGATTCAAAGATTATATGCCGCCATGACATCATTATCTGCCATCATTTTGAAACTGGATAGTCTCTAAACATGCACAGACACTCTCTCGCAAATTCTACCTTGTAACGGAAACTGAACAGAATTATAGATATAATTATATATAATATATAGTACCGGTACGATCAAAGGGGCCATTATATGATTTCGTTTCCGATTCAAGTTCATATAGGGGAGGGTGCCCCAAGACGGGACGGTGCACAAGATGAGACGAATCAGTTTTCTCGCAGTCGTTTTGCGCGTTTATTTCTTTTTAGCACTCAATGCATCGACGATTACCTTGTCTATGTATGCACGAGTTTCAGTCTCTATGCTAACCATATCCGACTTGCAGATAAGCATTTTTCATTTTGTGCTACTAAGCTTACGATTTTTCGATTTTAAAAAATCGCACAAAGTCATCACTTTACGTAGACATTTCGAAACGTGTTTGGTGGCTAAACACAGTAAACTATGTTACCTAACGCATGTATTTTGAGATGTGCGATAATACGTCTTGGTAAAATTAAAAATTTATGTGTTCACATATCACGCATAGAGTGCACAAGATGAGACATGCTTTGTGTGCCCAAGACGGGACGCGTCCCGTCTTGGGCACACGTCATATTTCAACGGTAAACTGTGTAACAACTACACGTCCCGTCTTGGGCACACGTCGCATACCAGTTGTATGCTGTAAAGCAACTTCTTAATAAGGACATACATACATACATACATGCATGCATACATGCATGCATACGTACAGTCATACATGCATACATACATGCATACATGCATACATACATACATACACACACATACACACATACATGCATGTATGTATGTATGTATACATACATACATACATACATACATACATACATACATACATACCATACATACATACATACATACATACATACATACATACATACAATACATACATACGTACGTAGCCTACATACATCCATGCATAGGCCTACACATATACATACATACATGTATGTATGCATTGTATGTATGCATGCATGTAAGTATGTGTGACATTGTATAAATGTATGTACGTACGTATGTAAACTATGTATGTATGTATGTATGTGTGTATGTGTGTATGTATGTATACATGCATGCATCATCATTCTTTTTGAGTTGATTAATTAAATAAATATGTTAAACATGGGAGAAGTTGATATAATTAATGTCCCATCATGGGCACTCCTGTGTCCCATCTTGGGCACCCCTGTGCCCAAGATGGGACGATTTGTAGGTCAACAAAAGTTCGCTGTCTCGTCTGAACCATACATTGTTTTCTTGCATATGATATGCCAGATAGTGCTTAAAGGATTAGTTTAAAGGATGGAAGAAGTTGCAAATATGTATTGTCAACAGCAAAGGTGATTTCTAGCAAATACTGTGAATCGTCCCGTCTTGGGGCACCCTCCCCTAACATTATTATTCTTTCTCAGCCAATACTCCTACGCCTAAAGGCTACACAGTAGGATAGATGGGGCAAAACGCCTACAAAACTCTGTCCCACCTGCAACATGTTTTGAGCAGTTTGAATGTTCTGGGTATTTTTTAGTTGTATCTTATTGAGACAATCGTCAACCATTTTGTGCTTTGATTATTTGGCTATTTTTTGTTTTCGGAAAATTCATTTCCCCCGTGTTTCCTTTTAAGAGTGCTGCCACATTTGTAGCACTAATGCTGCCAAAATGCCAGGCATACAGTCACTAATACAAATATAGGTTGAAAGTATACAAACGTAGGCTATATATCGAACTACTGTGCACAATAAATGTGACTTTAGTATATCAATTTTGGAATGCCTTAGCAAAGATCAAAACGCCCCTCTGAGGTCGCTTTAACGCTCAGGCTCACCATGTGCATAAATTTTATATGTGATTTTTTTTCTTGTGTTGAAAAGAATAGAGAGGCAAACCTAAATGCTCTCAGTATTAAATAGAGCACTGTGCTTCTCTAAAGTGCTTTTAAGCCTTAGAAGTCACAAAGGTTGTCAGAAAAATACAAATGGGCAACAAGGGGTTTGCTCCAAGTGCAGGGCAAAACGCCCCCTTTGATGCACCGTCTATTTAATTATTTTTTGATGTCATCCTTATTAGGCTAAGTTAAAATGTTATCAAACACACTAGTGCTTTATTTGGGACATTGAGCATTTGTTGATCTAACAATAATTTCGAGCATGAAATAGGCCTACTGTTAGCCTACTCACATCGTAAATTAAAAGAAAAAAACGTAAAAGGGGCCTTTTGTCTTCTTGTATCTTATACAATTCATTGCAACAAAACAATTTGCGGAAAATGGGCAATCTAGAATGTAGGTTAAAGTTCTCATAGTTTTAAAGCTTTGGCTTAAATTAAGATCATGTTTGCACGTAACCACTTTGAGACCAAAGATAAAATATCTTTTCTGCATGGTTGTCAAGATAATTTTACGCAGTCGACCGTTCATTTTAATTTGGGGATCGCTGTGAAATGCGAAAAGGTGCAATCGTGAATGTGAGACAGTGAATTTGAAGATTAATGCTACATGTACATGTAACTCCGTCTTTTTCAGCAGCTCCGATATGACGAGTCGTGTGTATCATCGCCTCAGGGTTTCGAAACAGATCAACGCCTTGACAAAAGAATATATATTAAATGCAAAATTATAATCAGTCGCCATTTTCTGATGAGTGATCCCAAATCGTTTGCGCAGGGAACCAGCGTTTCCTGGAGGCGCTGCCCTTCGCTTGGGGCTGCGCAGGCGCACTTAGCGTCGTGCTTTAACCCTTGTCTCTCGTCACTCGTCAGTCGACCAAGGCAAAGCAGACGCGGAGGAGAGAGGAATGGATTGAACGATGGCGGTGGCGGTGATGGTGGTGGCAGCTTCGTATGCAGCATGTAGAGCAGCAACCACATTCTGCCAAATAGGATAGAGTTTCTGCTGCTGCTGTTGCTGCTGCTGCGAGTTTCTGTTTGATGCTCTTCCATTCGATTTCATGACCAGAAATGGAATTATTTCCGGAGCAAAGAGCAGTCTCATTTGCTTCCAGACATGGAAGGTGGTGGAAGAGGAGGAGGAGGAGGTGGTGATGGTGGTAGTGGTGGTGGTGGTGGTGGTGCTGGTGGTGGTGGTGGTGGTGGTAGTGGAGGAGGCGACTGTGGCAGTCGACGTAGGCTTCTGCTCCACTTCAAAGCATCCACATCTCGACGCTCATTTGCACCGACTTCTCGTCAAGACCAGCGAGCATACACAGCACCAGCAACAGCAGCAACAGCAGCAGCAGCAGCAGCAGCAGCACATATACAGACCGACCGACCTACCGTCGACCGACGGCCTATATATCATCGGTCATGTTTGTATCGACGTATACAGTAGACACGCCTCTATATACACACTGGCTGTCCTCCTCTTCATCCTCCTCGTCCTCCGTGTCAAGTATGCATATACGACGCCGCAAGATACAATTACAGGCAGACAACGACAGACAGGCAGACGTACACACGGACGGACATACCGCCAAACCGAATATTTGGACTATTTATGCTGCGCCAATTTCTTGTCGAGATTCAAAGGCTCCGGGCTAATACTATACACAGGCAATTTTTCAGAAAGACAGGGAGGCTAACACACAAAGTGACTTACACAGAAACTGCTTTGCTTATAGAGAAGTTCATTGCCGCAAGCATGCAGGCACAGACAGAGACACAGAGGCAGAAAGAGAGACACACAGAGGCAGAGAGAGACACAGACGGACACGCAGAGAGACAGAGAGAAATGCGAAGACAGATGTAGACTGATTTTGTGCGTGAAATGAGATTGGCGTCTGCGAATGAGCGACAGATTGCGCTGCTGATGAATTTTGACTCTGGGGAGGGACGACGGTGAAGAGAAGGAATAGCCAGGAGGGTGGAAGATGGAAGTGATGGGGAAAGAGAATGAGGGCAGGGGTGGTGGGAGAAATTGGGGAAGAACGAATCGCCTGTGGAAACGAAGTCTCAAACGAAGAAATTATTTCATTTGAGGCAATTGCGACGCAATGTCTCTGTCTGTCTGTTTATCTCTCTGTCTGTCGCTCTGTCTATCTGTCTGTTTGTCTATCTTTCAGCTTTTCTGTCGCTCTCTCTATTTGTCTGCGAACCCAGCGGCGTTATGCACTGACGCATTTCAATTTAACTCACGCAGTCGTCGCAGCACTGGGTTTCAATTCCTCCATACATGTAGGCCTATATACCAGAAGACGTCAACAGTATATTTGCCGTTGTCCGAATGTATCGGAATTTCATTTATGTAGCGGTCGACTCTAGTCTGCTAATTGGGTCGAAGACTGATCGCTGTAGTTCGGATACAGCGACAGAAGACGAAGACGACAGAAGACGACGATGACGACACGGAGAGCATAGTATCACTGATGAGAGTCTATTCTTAGCTGCAGTCGCTCATTAGTAAGATAACCTCTAACAGACATCAATCAATATTATTCGACTGAAATTCAACCTCTCGTTGTGTCGAATTGTCTGACTGTAGATATACGTAGGCCTACAGCCGCCAGAATGCATCACTTTCTGCTTCACTCAGTGTTGATGCCATGCTATGCATATCTGGTTGTCCCGTTGGTTCGAGCTACAACGACCAAGCACATGACGTTTTGGAGATATTTCTGGAATAATAGTAGTCTAACTGTTTTTCTGTCTTGAATGATTGAATTCCTTTGGCCTTCCTTTGTCTCAGATTTCACTTCTGTGACGTGGGAACTTTTCTGGGTTAATCTCTCCAACATGTTCAACTCATCACATTAATCTCCTCTATCATGTCAATTTCTTATCATGTTAATCACTTATCATGTTAATCACTTATCATGTTAAACTCTTATCATGTTAATCTCGCGATCGTCTTAATCTCTTACCAATCGACCTCTGCTTATCGCATGATTTCTTACAATTGTGCTTAATGACATCAGGTTGATCTCTGGTCATCTTAATCACTTATCAGGTTATTCTCTTATCTGTTATTCCCTGTTCACGTATGTTATTAACGGTATTAACCTCTCTATTGTGCTAATATCTTATCATGTTAATTTCTTATCACGATAATCTTAAAGTGATCTCTTATTGCGTGGATCTGTTCTAATCACGTCGTTTTCTTACTAAGCCTTTTCGTAAGCACGAAACACGCTTTAAAATCATTAGAAATTAGACCTCTAATAGGCATTTGCGTGATCAGGTCCGGAGCCATGTTTTACGAATATCTTTAATACTTGCGCCACACGAACTTGTGATTATAATTAAAACTGCAATCAAATCCGTTACATAAGATTTACCGGAAACCAGTCAACGATTTTTAAACATGTTTATGAACCAAAATGGGTGATTAAAAAATTAGTAAGTAACTGCTGTTGGAATGACGCCATATATGTGAACCATATTATCTTTACCACGATTTTAGAGTTGAGTTGAGACTGGAGAATGACAGAACGACAACAGTAAGTTTCAAGTAATCGTTAGCTGAATACAGTTGCGCTCGCAGCGTGTATGGTTCCTCGGCTGTGGCTGATCTGGATTGGTGGCTGAACCGTTCCCCGACGGCCCTCGTGCTCTCAGGTTCGCATGCGATTTCCATTCGTCAGCGTAATTCAACGAAAATGATGAGCATCTAACTGCAGATGACACTTGACAGAATAATTCAAATCTATTCTTATCTAATAATACTTCTGCAACTTCATAATATGCGAATTCAAGATGATGGCATAATAGCAGTCAATGCGAATGAAACAGAAATGAGAATCAGTTCATCGAAGAAGCCATGAAACTGTCCGATGGAATATTTAGAAATAAGATTGATGAGAAACATATCGCAATAGGTTTCTATGTCTAAAAAACGAGTCCTGGGTTTAGATCTCTTCAAAGACGCAACGTAATTGATAGAACGAACTGAAGCGCCTCTGAGTAGGTACCTTGAAGGGCGCTATATAAATTCTGATTGATTGATTTCGTTTTCATAATATTATGTCATTGTCTTCATTTATAATGTTTAAGATGAGTTAAGTGCGGCGTGTTTATCTGTCTTGTGTTTATCTGTCCGTGTGTTTATCTGTCGTGTGTTTATCTGTCCGCGTGTTTATTTGTCGTGTGTTTAAGTGTCTGTGTTTAAGCGTCGCGTGATTATGTGTCGCGTGTTTAAATGTCGGCACACCGAACTGAATTATGGACAAAATATTCCAAGCCTTCAAGAACAGCAGAGACCGGGTGCGGGGTGCATAAAAAATCATCCATCACGGGATTCACGGGTTTGTGGTCAATCTGCATGGATATAGCCTGTGATCAGATGCAATGTATCTCTGCTATATAGGACCTACAGTGTTTTATATACGATGGACTATAATAGTCATGGGCGCCTGCAGAAATTTTTGCAGGAGGGGGCAAAATTTTTACGATGGTCACAGTTAAATTTTTCAGTTGCAAGAGCATAAAAAATACAGTGCTGGATATTAATAATACGGGTATTTTTCAAAAAGGTTCCATAATGCAAATTTCTCAGTTTCATTTTGTGTGTTATTTTTAATATGAATTGTTTTCCAAGTGCGAAAATTTGTTAAAAATCCAAAAGTAGATGTTAAAAAGTAGGTCCATGAAGGGCACTGTATATATTTATTGCTATAGAGATTTCTAAACATAGATTTATGACTTTCACTGTGTTTATCATTCGTATCGTTAGTGCTTTAATGCGAAGAAATTTGTTAAAAACCCAAAAGTAGTACTTAGAAAAATAGGTGTCACTTTTCCAGGGGGGGAGCAAGTGCCCCCTTGCCCCTATGTGCGGGCGCCCATGATAATAGTATGCAAAAAACTGTTTGGTTGGTTAAAATGCAGTAATTTGGGACAGTGAGTGAGGCAAAATATTGAACTGACTCCATTGTTCTGCGCAGGTCAGCGGCCACGTGGTCGTTTACCGACCTCTCTGTCATTTCGACGGATTATTTCATCAAAATGCAGAATTAGCACAGTTATTTTTAGACAGGTTGGAGTTAACTGCTTCTAGACTCGCGTACTGGACTTTTCGTTGAATTTCTCAAGAATTTTACGCTTGTTAGAGGGTTTTTGTTGCGGGTCGTCTTGGCCACGTGACTGCATCAGCGACCATCCTTATGATGCACAGCCGAGTCGTTCCATGTGCAGTGCGTGTACGCCGCTGCTAGCCAGCCGATGTTTATCTCATCGGAGGACGGTCCACGCGGGTCAGCGCATGGAGTGACCTCGACTGCTGTCAACGGCGGCGCTTTCAACTACCGACCGACAAGCGACGAATGCCTTCTCCTGTGCGTATCCTTGCTTGAGATTCGACGATTAGCCGGACGGGAGTCATCTACCACCTACTAGTGACTCCGATCAACCACGCCATCTACCTGCTGTCTACGAGAATCCGATGGTCAACTCTACGTGTTTGCGAGGGCGCGCCACCGGTGACTCTTTCAGCTAACTGTGTTTTGTTTTGCAACGTGTTGTTATTTTTCGCTCGCTATGACAATAATAATAATATCGTTTGGGCTAGTTAGCGCAGGGAGCGCCTCTGAGTAGTTATCTTGAAGAGGCGCTATATAAATTCCCAGAATGAATGAATGAATGAATGCTCAAAAACAACCATTCAATTAAAATGCGAGAATTGGCATTATATTAATATGTAGGTGCGGAGTGTTATAGGCCTATCTATATTATCGTCATGAATCTTGCTGGAGAAGGTTTTTGAACCATGCAATTGCCAGATCTTGCGCATTTCTTTTGTTATTGACACCAAAAGACAAGTGAACAGTGGAAGCGAACGCATTAGCCAGTTAGATTGAGACTGAAGTAGACCCGCATTATGTTGTGGTAAGTGCTAAGGATGCTGCAGCACCGGGCCCGCATTTTGAGGGACCCACATTTTCGGAATGATGAAATTTGTTAGCAAGAATACTGCAGCAATAAGAAATACGAAGTCATCTCGGCCGAAATTTTGACAAATGTCTGCCACACGTGAGATTTATTATCTCTAACCAGCAGTTTTTTTAATTGGTTGATTTCTCGGGAACTTATTAATATTGCAAATTATTTATCATCGTCTGACTAAAAACGATTTTCTTGTGAAAGAAAAGATCTACTAAGCTTATAATCTATAATCTATAATCTAGACTTAGTTTTTTTTTATTACTTTGCATTGCTTAATTAAGTACATGTACATGTCAATGATCAATCATACATTTACATCTTTTGCTGTTCTCATTCAAGAAGCACATTAATTGTGCGTGCACATGTCTAAACCAGACCAAAGTCAAACTCATGCCGCGTTAGTTCGCATGTTACTAACGGTGCTGCATACAATCCTTGTCAGGCAAAGCAATCAGATTACCGTATTAAGGTTGTTGTATGAGACTGTCTGTCGTTCATGGATGCAGGGGAAGAAGACGAAGAAGAAGAGGAGGAAGAAGAAGACGAAGACGAAGAAGAAGAAGAAGAAGAAGAAGAAGAAGAAGAAGAAGAGGAGGAGGAGGAGGAGGAGCCGAAGACTCGGCAACGGCAGTGCATGATGCGACGGTGGCAGCGGTGGCGGTGCGTTGAGAGCTGGGAGCAGAATAAGATTAAAGGATACAGCAGCAGCAGCAGCAGCAGCAGCAGCAACAGCAGCAGCAGCAGCAGCAGCAGCCACTGACGACTGGGCGGGCAGCAGACTCCTCCGACCAACGCTGGCGACATAGCATGCCGATTTAATCAAGGGCTACAGCACTGACCGACGGACCGACCGACGATGCTGCCCGCAATAGCATTGAAACCTTGCACAGCGCATATACTGGGATCAGCAAGCAAGCGAGTGCCGTGAATGGACAGCCAGATAGTGTGACGCGCATAATCCAATCAACACGACTAGACAGCTGCTGCTGCTGCTGCTGCTGCTGCTGCTGCTGCTACTGATGTTGCTGCTGCTGATGCCGCTGCTACTGCTGCTGATGCTTCTGCTGATGCTGCTACTGCTGCTGCTGCTGCTGATGCTGCTACTGATGCTGATGCTGCTGCTACTGCTACTGCTGCTGCTGATGCTGCTGCTGATGCTGTTGTTGCTGCTGCTGCTGCTGCTGATGCTGCTGATGCTGCTGATGCTGCTGCTGCTGACGTCTGTGGTGTTCGACTGTAGTATTATCACCGCAGTGTAGACGCAGAACTCGGAGAGGAGAAGGGAGGGAGAGAGGACGAGGGGAGAAGAGCGTTGCAGTGATCCAAGATAGGTAGAATGACAAAGGACGATGACAGCATCAATGAACAACTTAAATCTGCTGAATGATCTTTCACATGATCAGCAACGCATTAATGTTGGACAGCAACGTGAAGATCCAAACATCATGTTGGTATCTGACTCTAAATTATAGGCACACGTACCTCAAAGCATCTCTGCCATTAGTGAGCTATGAATGAAATTCAAAGTTTATGAGAACTCTGCCTACAGACACGATTCTAATCGGCAACGTCTTCCAACTAATTCACTTGCAGAATTATTCTCCAAATTCCCAAACTTCTGCTCCGTCCTACCTTCTTCAATGCGCAACTATTATACTCCACATGACTCCAATTCAAATTCCTTCTATTCGTCGGCCATCTATTCCCTCTTCAGTTCTCTTCCAGCACAGGAAACACTAGAGGTGGAAGGGTGGGTTATTATTAAGGGAGCCAAGAAGGAAGAGGGAGAGAAATAATAGAAGAGCGGGAGGTTGTGATTGTGGCGTATTATCATACGACGTTCCAATCGTAAATCCTTTCGGCCAATTACCTTCCTACTTCTCCTCCTCCTCCTCCTTCCTCCTTATCCTCGTCCTCCTCGTCCTACTCCTCCTTCTCCTTTTCCTCCTCCTTCTCCTCATTATCCTCCTCCTCCTCGTCCTCGTCCTTCTTTTTTCTTCCTCCTCCTCCTTATCCTCCTCCTTCTCCATCTTCTCCTTCTCCTCCTCCTCCACTTCCTCCTCTTCCTCACTCCTCCTCCTCCTCGTGGTCGTCGTCAACGCCAACAGCAGCAGCAACCCGAGCGCGCATAATAATAATAATAAAAATAATAATAATTCGAGTGAATACGACGACGACGACGTTGCTACTGCTGCTGCATATGTCGTGTGTTACATACATGTCGTGTGTTCATACATGTCGTGTGTTCATACATGTCGTGTGTTCATACATGTCGTGTGTTCATACATATCGCGTGTTCATACATGTCGCGTGTTCATACATGTCGTGTGTTCATACATGTCGTGTGTTCATACATGTCGTGTGTTCATACATGTCGTGTGTTCATACATGTAGTGTGTTCATACATGTCGTGTGTTCATACATGTCGTGTGTTCATACATGTCGTGTGTTCATACATGTCGTGTGTTCATACATGTCGTGTGTTCATACATGTAGGTGTCGCCACTTCTCATCGTCACTCGTTCATCGGGTGAATGCAGGCCACGACATATTATACACGTCTCCTCCACCCACCGACCAACCGACCCTTCACCCACCCAGCCAGGTCCCTCCTCCCCTTCGTCCTTCCGATCAACCGACGACCGATGGAGGTTCCAGGTTGACCGGTCACGTCCCTGCTTCTCCTTCTTCTGCTTCTGCCTCCATGAAGGACCGACGTCGTTCCTGCTTCAGCGGCTGCAGTTAGCGCAAGACGGATGACCACCGCCTCCGCCTCACGAGTAGCGATCGATCGAGGAGCTGGAAGAGAAGATGGAGGAGAAGATTGAAGGGAGGATGGAAGGAAGGATGGAAGAGAAGACAGAAGAGAAGGTGAAAGAGAATATGGAAGAGAATATGGAAGAGAAGATGGAAGAGAAGATGGAAGAGAAGATGGAAGAGAAGATGGAAGAGAAGATGGAAGAGAAGATGGAAGAGAAGATGGAAGAGAAGATGGAAGAGAAGATTGAAGGGAGGATGGAAGAGAGAATGGTAGAGAAGATGGAAGAGAAGATTGAAGGGAGGATGGAAGAGAGAATGGTAGAGAAGATGGAAGAGAAGATTGAAGGGAGGATGGAAGAGAGAATGGTAGAGAAGATGGAAGAGAAGATGGAAGAGAAGATGGAAGAGAAGATTGAAGGGAGGATGGAAGAGAGAATGGTAGAGAAGATGGAAGAGAAGATTGAAGGGAGGATGGAAGAGAAGATGGAAGAGAAGATGGAAGAGAAGATGAAGAAGAGAAGATGAAGAAGAGAAGATGAAAGGCGATGGGATTTGGCGCGGACAGTCCGAATGAGAGGGCATCAATTGACGGAGGCAGAGGCGGCTGCTGCTGCTGCTGCTGCTGCTGCTGGTGCATTGGAGAGAGAGAGAGATGGGAGGGAGAGAGGGATGGAGAGCAGACCGACGACCCTGCAGTCTCAGCGTCAGAAGCATCAGCAGCCTTTAATCGAACCCTGCATGATGATGGCCATCATTGCCCCCACAACCCCAACCCCACCACACCCCCCAACTCCACCACACCGTGACTAATGGCTGACTTTATGGGGGAAAACTTCGCCAGACAATCTGAAAAATCGATTAGCCTCGAGCACCGACTAGGGATCTGGCGCTCGACGATGGTCGGCTTTCAATTCGATGTATACTGAGAGAGAGAGAGAGATGGGATGGGTCCTCTGTATAGGCGCACCCTCACACCCCAACATATAAAGCACCCTCAGCATACTTCTCCTGCCCTGTCCCTGCCCCCCCCCCCACTGCCCGGTTAAATGGGTCGACACCACGTATTCAGGATTAAGGAACGAACAACAACAGCGGACGACGACGACGCAGTAGGCTATATTCTAGCGTAACGGCGCCATTAAACCCTTCTCTCTTCGGAGTGTCAAGGGGACGCTCCACGACCGGTTGGTCCCCATCTCCTTTCCACTCATCGGCCGTCGATAGATCGATTCCTCCTACTACCCTCCTCTTCTTCCTCGTCCTCGTCCTCCTTCTCCTTCTCCTCTTGCAAAAGGCTGCATCGTAATTCGACGAAATCCAAACTACTCCACCCGGATCCCCTCCTCCTTCCATACCCGTAGACCTTACTATAGCACAACGATTTATGATCTATTATATAGCGCATATTCTATTGAGGCACATATCGCCCTCGCCAGGCAACGACCTCGACTGCTGCAGTCTAAAGCTGCACACTTGGCCGAGAAGAGGAGGAGGAGGAGGAGGATGAGGAGGAGGAGAGGAGGAGGAGGAGGGAGAGGAGGAGGAGGAGGGGCTGCTCTGGCTCCCTGTCTGCTTGAGACCGCAGCAGTGGTGGACGATCGGACGAGAAATTCTCGGACATTTGCAAAGTCCCGGCGGAGCGATATGACGTTTTGCCGACGGCTCGGTTTCCATAACGATCGCGGATGAATACACGACTTTGGTTTTGCACATTACTCGAGGGCACGGCAGCTAGCAGCAGCAGCAGCAGCAGCAGCAGCAGTAGCAGGAGCAGACTAATCCAGAAATATTTCCAGATTATAAAGCGACGTTTACTTGTGAGATCAGTGAACGCTGCTGCTGCTGCTGCTGCTGCTGCTGCTGTTGTTGTACGGTCGAGCATTGTTAATGAGAGCCAGATAGATGTTTACGCTTAATATCTTCAACCGACCATTCGCCAATTCGTATACACGGATTTTCGTGTCGTTGCCTTTCGAGGCTTGCTCAGCGAAAATCTCCTGCAACCGAATCTCTCTCTCTCTCTCTCTCTCTGCTGCTCTCTGTCTGTCTATTTGTCTGTATGTCTGTCGCTCAAAATATGCCCTCCTGTCTTCCTCTGTCCGTCTCCATGCTTGTATGGCTCTGTATACGCCTATTACTGCAGGCATCTTCTTTATCCCGGTCCATTTCTCTCTCTTTGTAATCAAAGCATTTCGCTCCGTCATCCTCTCCGATAATCTTTCCTCATCTTTCTGTCGCCTCAAATCAACTGCTTTTTCTCGAGTGTCGCACGCACTGGGAGCGCTTCTGAAAGTCTTTACTGAGAGAAGCGCTTCCCACATGGTTAGATACAATGCAAGAACAGAACCAAAAGGACGATTATAGGTAATTACCGCCGGCAATCATAAAATATAAAGTTCTTCCTCGGTCAATTGTTGCAGCTGCGCTTTTCTGAAAAACGATTCGGCGGCCATTTGCAATTGCAAAAGCTTTATAATAATAGGCGAAAAATCATGAAAAGTGGTCGTCCGCTGTTTAACGACAAAAGATGATGAGCGTCACCCTCCTCTCTTGCACAGACTTGGGACTGGCACCGTTCGAAGATGGCGGCGGAGTTCTTGTATTAAATTATTTGTGAAGAAATCCTGAGTTAATGGTTATACGCTGCAAAGTAAGGACTTAAGACATGGACAATCATTGGAAATTGAGGATCAAATTAAAATTCGAAACAGTCACTGTATATTACAGAACCTAGCCTACATGACATTGTAGAGAATCATCATGATGTCCAATTTAAACGTGGTACTGTGACATAATAATAATAATATGACTAAGGCACATTTGCATCATTTTGCATAAAGCTTAACCGATAGATCATCACATGAAGATCAAATTAATAAAATGAGAACAAATTGAATCAGCAAATTTTTTTACTGTTTGCACGTAGGCCTATTTCTCCTAAAACAACATTTTTTAGACAATGGGACTAATTGATATGCGCGATGTATTAAGTATATGCTAATGTGCATTTGCTCTCGTGCATACATAATGTGTGCATGCATTTGCATTTTTATTCACAAGTATGAAGAAGAGATTATGTACCCAATAAGCCAGAGATTGTTCGATAGGCTATACATCTATATACAAGTTTATCATCAAAATTTGCATATGCATATGCATAATATGTTTTTACTTTCAAGGACCTTGTCAACATGCACATTGGCCCACTGCAAGGTCAACAGTGTAAAACTGAATATTATTCGTAGGCCTATATACTATATAGTTATGATTCGCTTCATTGATATGCGCAGATAATTTCAATACGTTCATGGACGAACCCTTTGCATAGAAAGAAATGCATAGGATATTCTCATGCATGTGAAAGGAAACGTGAAAACGTGAAATGAAACGTGAAACTGTGCTTCTCTCCCATCTATAATTCATTATTAATTCATTATTACGCGCTCCATAATATATAGAAAACAATAGAAACTCTTCCGATATAGTTGAGAGAATTGAAGCAGCTCTGCCTGAAAACGTTTCGACGTTTAAAAACTTCGGTCTTCAGAGTTGAATACCCTAAAACATCGGCGGGGGTTAGAACCACGATGCATGCACCAGCTGCAGTGGACCCCTCCCCCGGGGGTGGGTGAGGGTACCACCACCCTTCACCTCTGAAGGGCTTTGCTGCCTCCTCCCTCTCTCAGACGCGCCAGAGGAGCAGGTGGTTGGTGCTGTCATCCCTGCCAGCCGCATCAGCCGAACCCGCCGTTGCCAACCGGAAGTCCTCATAACCATCGCCGCCGCTAATGACCAGCATGTTGGCGCACAGCGCTGGCACCGAGGCTGCTGCTGCTGCTGCTTTCCACGAAGAAGAAGCAGAAGAAGAAGACGGATTGGATCCGGGCGATGATGAATGATCAGATCCGGATCCAGAAGGATGGAGGGAGGAAGGATGCGGAGTGGGAGTGGCAGGAGGTGGAGAAGGAGGGGTCTCAACGCACGTCAGAAATCTCACGTGTCCCGTGTGGCCGAATGGAAGACCTACAAAACAATACAGACGAACGCAAGGCATAGAAAGAGACGGATAGGCAGAGACATACAGACATACATACGGACAGACGAACACATAGAAGCAGACAGACAATACAGACGGACAAACACATAGAAGCAGACAGACAGACGAACACATAGAAGCAGACAGACAGACGAACACATAGAAGCAGACAGACAGACGAACACATAGAAGGAGACGGATAGGCAGACAGAGACAGATAGACGAACAGACAGATAGACGAACGGACAAACACATAGAAGCAGACAGACAGACAGACGGACACAGGACTATAATTATAGTCGTTTCACTGGCAGATATTATAGCATATCGATCAAACTAAATCACGTGTCAGCTCGCAACGTCTAAGCCGACTCTCGTCACAATGACGTCACATGCAGCAGACGAGAGATTATAAGAGACACGTAAATAAGTAAGCTAGTCAATATTTGACATAGCCAACGAACGATGTCTGATAAGCGAAAAGAAGTTTCGAAAGGTCGACTCGTGCACTTTATTGCGGTGACAACAACAAAAACTGTGATTGAATGATTGTGTGTACCTGTAATTGTCGGAGGATTCGCCATGACGATCTTAGTTGATGCACTTTTGATATTCGGCAGCGGTAGAGTAAGTATGATGCCAGCGCTGGTTCCTATCCACAGCAGATTCTTACAGCACAGCAGAGCTGTTATTCGCAGGCAGGCCATCTTGTGCTGGCGGATGATGTCATCTGTGCCTATAAATAAAGCACAAACACAAACACACAACACAACACAATTATACAACAAACCATACAACAAGAACAGACGAAAACAGACAAATGCAGACAGCGCAGAAAGCGTATTACACAGAACAAAGCGGAAACTACCATGTAGCGATACCAAACGAAAAACGAGACATACATTCACACACACACACACACACACACAAATCACACTCACACACATACACACGCACAAATCACACACACACACACAAATCACACTCACATACACAGTTACACACGCACAACCGAGGACGGACAAACAAGTCAATGCACCCATCAATTTTCTCCAATCAACTCTGTCAAATGCCTTCTCGTAGTCTATACGAAGCATATGCATAGGCCTACTTCCCTTCCATGTTCGAGACTTCTTTCTGTTAACATTCTTAGGGCACCAATGGCATCCATAGTGCCCCTACCTTTTTTAAACCCAAACTGGTCTTCTCCCAGGCATACATCTGCTTTAGAAACCTTTATAAAAATAAAATTCTTCTAATTTTCTGCAGTCAGGTTCACGTAGGCCTATAGATCTACATAAACCACATCTAAAGAAGTCTATCCTGCATTGAAGTCCACAGATGTAAAAAAAACGATGGAAACGGAATTTTAAAAAACCGAAAAAAACCTCGTTTTATTCGAAAAATAAAAAACGGAAAAAACGACAAAAAAACGGAAACGGACAATAATTTCACTTTCTACATATTAAACTGCATTTTGGAATTAGAACCCTTGTTCACTTTCTACGTGTATCTCTTAAATGACGACGTTAAACTATTAAATAATGACATCAGTTTTCTGAAACCTTGAGATTGGGCTGAAAACGTAAAAAATTATGAGGAAAAATTAAAATTAAGGAAAAAATAAGAGACAGAGAATAAATAAATAGCGTTACATTAAATAAAACGAAATAAAACGATGGAGAAAATTAAAAAAAACAAAAAACGACGTTTTTTGGGAGCGAATAAAAAACCAAAAAAACCTTTTAGACAACTATGTTGAAGTCTATTCTAACCCACTCCACTCCAACCGATTCACTCAGATTTATTCCAATGAAACTATTTCTATAGCGCCTTTATCATAACAATGTAAAGAGCATCGGCTGGCGGCGGCTTCAAGTGAAGTCCTAGAGAAACTGATGCAATCCGGTGTAAAGTTAAATAAGCAACAGAAATGCAAATGACCAGACATAGCGAGGAAGGCAGGAAATGAAATTGTCATCTCCATTCCTCTGATTTCACGTTCTCAGCATCCTTCTTCTTCTGCACTTTTTAAAACCTTTCCTCGATCATGTCGCCTGCTTGTGTTCTTCTTTGTCATTCAATCATTCATTTCAGGAATAATTTAGCGCCTCTTCAAGAAACCTACTCAAAGGCACTTTTTCTTCTGTTTTTTCTGTTCCTTGATGAATAAAATCATTTCCCGTTTTACCAAGTGGTTTCGTGCTCAGCGTTACGGACAAGCCGGTCATGTGTAAAAAAGCTCTGTAGGCCTACTTTGCTCTCGCCCTTTCGGTTACCACCGTATTTTGATTCCGTCCTTCAGTGTACACCGTTTTCAAAGCCATGTTCAATTACACCAGCGCTGTTTTCTTAGTTACTTTCTTGAACAAGTAATGACCGCGCTACGTAATCAGATTAATAAAGTTTCTACATGTACACGGACTCTGTGTAAAATGACTGAGGATTACAAGAAGCCAGTGTTGACGGTGCGTGAGTAAACAAGCAAAGTGCACGGAGTGAGATGAGAATCGGTGCTGGACCCATATACTCTGGTCCAGAAATCTGAGAAATGCCATCCATCACGTCAACCGTAATCCTTACCTAAACCTGCAATTAACTATGACCCTTAGCCAACTCTGTGCGATTGCCTCATTTAAATGGCGCCAGCCTTTACTTACACAAATGCGTGTGTGTGTATGTGGGTGTTTGTGTGTGGGGGGGGGAGGGGGCAATGGCGGACCGGATATAATACGCGTGATTGTGACGTCAGCAGTGTCACCGTCTGCCTCTAATGATGATCGATGACGTCGATTAAGATCGAGCGAGGCGTCATTGTCGTGACAATCGGGATTATGACGATTCTGCTTTCGTGTTCGTTGTGTGTGTGTGTGCGTGTGTGTTGTGGACGTGATAAGAAAGGCGCTGTATAAATGGCTGCCGACTTGTTGGTTGGTGTGTTGTGACATCATCTTCCTGCTTGGAGATTATACGGGTATAGGCCTAATTAGTTGGACCGATGTCGCATGCACGAATGACACTATAGAGAGAACATTTTTTAACTGCATGTATATATAATATATATATATATATATATGATGTATGTGTGAGCACTTGTAAAATTGTATCGCCTCTTCAAGATTTCTACTCAGAGGCGTTCCCGACCACAGCGCGGAGTTTAACGCCGAAGCGCATGAGCATTGCGAGTGAAGGACTTGCTCTGAGTCACTACCGGTATGCGGTGACTTGAGGTGGATTTGAACGCGCAACTTTCCGGCTACAAGGCACCAAACCGGATATAATACGCGTGATTAATAAAGTTTTACTGCACCACCGCGCCCACAAGTACGGAGAACAGTTGAGTCTTATCAGCACACAGTTAATTCAACTCAGTGTCTACACTGTCTATAATTATTATCGTCTTACTTTGTAGTTTTTGAGCAACGGCTGGTGCTATGTTCACTTCAACGAGCTGTTCATAGGTGGACGCGTGGTAGCACGTGATCTTTGAACTGTTCTTTCCAGTCACCCAGACACCCTGACCTTGACTCGCAAGGCAGTTGATGCCACCGTGTTTCGCGTCCTGACTGAAGGAAAATCGAACCTGAATAGGACCAGGAAAATAATCGTGTTGCTTATATTGCACATGCAATCGACTCCATGTACTACAATGAGATGACACGCCACGTTTGTTATTCCTAAGTAAACCTTCTTTACATAACGCCTAAGTAGACCTAATTGAAAATAAACGTAGGCCTATATGCGAAATCCGCTTAAACCGTAACTATTAGCCTACTGTAACAGCGGCTTTAGACCGCAACTTTCATATTCATCCACAAGGAAATATCGTTCAACGTTTCCCTGCTACCTTTCTATAACCGTTGTCCTTTTAAAACGCACACCCCATTCCCGCGGTACATAAGTAAGCAAGTGAGAAGGAGAGCGTAGATAGACGGATGGTCCGGATGGATGGGTGGACGGATAGCTGGACGGATGGACGGATGGATGGACAGATGAATGGATTGATGGATGAATGGATGGATGGACGGATTGATGGATGGATCGATGGATGGATGGACGGATGGATGAATGGATGGATGAATGGATGGATGAATGGATGGATGTATGGATGGATGGAAGGATGGCTACCTCGACGTCGACGGATGGAAGAGCGAGGACGATGAGGTCGTTGTAGGATGAGCACCAGATTCGATCGTTGACGGAAATCATTCGATTGATTGGAAGAGATGAAGTTGACAGACTGACGACATTCGGATCCAAACAATCCCATGAACCATCTGCAGACACACACACACACAACACAACACAGAAGAAAACACGTATACACTATACACGTATACACTACACGTATACACTACACGTATACACTACACGTATACACTACACGTATACACTACACGTATACACTACACGTATACACTATACACGTATACACTACACGTATACACTATGCACGTATACACTACACGTATACACTATGGTACACTCAGGAAGAAATCATGAACCATCTGCAGACACACACACACAACACAACACAGAAGAAAACACGTATACACTATACACGTATACACTACACGTATACACTACACGTATACACTACACGTATACACTACACGTATACACTACACGTATACACTACACGTATACACTACACGTATACACTATGGTACACTGAGGAAGAACGAAATCAGTTAAAACGAAGAATCTCACGAAACACGGGTTCATTTAACTTTTAATTACTTGTTTTTATACAATAAACTGACGTAAGCTTACATTGTATATAGCCTATCCCATGGATGTTGAAAAGAATGAAAATACATGCGTATACCAGGGGAGCAAGACAATACCCCCCCCCCGGACAATACCCCCCAGACAAAACCCCCCGGACAAAACCCTCCGGACAAAACCCCCCACTCACATGCAAACATACATACATACATACATACATACCTGTATGCATGTATGTATGTATGTATGTATGTATGTATGTGTATATGTGTGTATGTTTGTATGTATGTGTATATGTATGTATGTATGTAATGTGTATATATATGCACGTATATATGCGCACATGTATATATTCATGCATGTATTATGTGTATATATGCATGCATGTATAATTGTATATATGTATCTACGTATGCGTGTGTATATATAAATAATTATGTATGTATGTATGTATGTATGTATGTATGTATGTATGTATGTATGTATGTGTGTATGTATGTATGTATGTGTGTATGTATGTATGTATGTATGTTTGCATGTGAGCGGGGGGTTTTGTCCGGGGGTTTTATACCGGGGGGGTTTTGTCCGGGGGGTTTTTGTCCGGGGGGTTTTGTCCGGGGGGTTTATCCGGGGGGTATTGTCCTAGACTCGTATACCAGTCGTCGTCCTAGATGCAGGTTGCTTTTCGTTGGGAATGTTATAATTAGACAATGAATTGGCAGAAAAGGACTTATACAGGATTAAAAGGAAGAAAAGTCGGACATTGCAGAGGAGGAGGAATTCGCAATAAATTATTGACCGGAAGACTCAATATAAGTCCATGCGGACCAATCAGAATATCCGTGGCTCCGTTTGACCATCGCGCACAACGGTGGAAGAATACCCTAGATCTATAATAATTATAGGAATGCTATGTGCTTCGTTTCTTAGATACAAGAATTTCATTATTCTCGCTGCATGCCTCTGTAGCCTGCAAGGTGGTTGCGATGTTTTACCTCTGACATATCAGAGAGATAGAGAGATATTTTCTCGTTGATTCGACTGGTTTTGAGCTCTTACCTAATTTATTCCTCTTGTAGACGACGATATCTCCGTTCGCAACTGATACATAGACTCTTTGATCTAAGTACCTGCAGAAGTATGCACATCCAAAAGTATTCATTAAATACTTGATTGTTCATTAAGTACTTGAATGTTAATTACTTATCATCAACGCGAGCTTAGAATAGCGATGACTGGTACTGAGTCGCGATATGTACATTGTACAATGTAGTCAAAAAAATAGGGTGCGCGGACGATTGACCACCGGACGGTTGACCACCGGACGGTTGACCACCGGACGGTTGACCACCGGACGGTTGACCACCGGACGATTGACCACTGCGGACGTTTGATCATCGACCGGTTGATCACCGGACGATTGACCACCGGACGATTGATCACCGGTCTAGTGGTGACTTAAATCTATTAACTAATGATGAAAGAAAATGTAGTATTTACCGCTAGTAAAGATAAACATCGTCTGCTTCTTTTAATTCTTATATGTAGACCTGCATACATGTAGGCCTAGGTTACATGCAATAGCATATCACAATTATTAAGTAGCCTACGCATTCCAACTAAACCTCCTTTTGTTCTTCACCAAGGTCCAGCGCAGTCCATCAAATATATATTTTCGCATTTCACTTTGTATTATTATTCGATTAGGCTACATATTAAATAGAGTAGCCTATGTGGTACATTGAGTCTGTGTCGTAAAGTTTTATATAAATCAAGCGATGATCAATCGTCCGGTGGTCAATCGGTCGATGGTCAAACGTCCGCAGTGGTCAATCGTCCGGTGGTCAATCGTCCGGTGGTCAATCGTCAAATAGAGTATTGTCATTGGTATTGTTAAGCAAACGAGGTAGGACTGTAGGGTATCATTAGGCAAATAGAGTGAATTATAATTGTATTGCTAGGTAAACAGAGTAGGGCATTATTAGAAACATAGAGTAGGTTATTGTTAGCTAAATAGAGTAGGGCATTATTAGGCAGACATAGCAGGTCATTATTAGAAACATAGAGTAGGTTATTGTTAGCTAAATAGAGTAGGGCATTATTAGGCAGACATAGCAGGTCATTATTAGAAACATAGAGTAGGTTATTGTTAGCTAAATAGAGTAGGGCATTATTAGGCAGACATAGCAGGTCATTATTAGAAACATAGAGTAGGTTATTGTTAGCTAAATAGAGTAGGACATTATTAGGCAGACATAGCAGGTCATTATTAGAAACATAGAGTAGGTTATTGTTAGCTAAATAGAGTAGGGCATTATTAGTAAACCTCTGGGATGTGACGATTTATGGCTTACTGTATCTACGCTTAATAAACTTTGATGCGTTCTTAAGGGTTAACGCATATCTATGAAGAAATTTCTTCTTCTGAAATGTACGAATCGTTTCAAAGCCACAGTGTCTTTAATCCTCATTAAATTATAGGCGGATAATTAATTAATTAATAATGGATTGTGCGTCTCGGTATGTGTGTGCTATGGGCGGTTGCTTGATTGACGCCGTATTTTTCTCAAATACAGAATACTTTCAAAGGCTGTACTTACACAATGGCAAGTATGCTTGCACCGTGCTGTACTTTGATTTTACTCTTCGTTGTTTTTATATTTTCGGTACTGGCAAAAATCTGGATGCTGAAAAAGACAGACAAAAAACAGACATTTTATGAGTTGATAAAAGTCTTGTACTTGCATGAGAAATGATGAGAAGCCATTGCATGCAGAACCAACCACTCATAAAAGATAATAACAAGAGCACAGTGCATCATAAGAAAACCATCATAAGTGAATCTTACACACGACAAACGGGCAAAAGGATGCATAATATAAAATATTCTGCCCGTCAGTAGATCTGCAATAATTATAGTCTAAACAGCATGCAGTGGAGTTCATCGGCGAGCTCTCACTTCACGTGCATGTTAGAATAATGCATAATAGACGTGTATACAGACAGATCATAAACACATGCACACATACATGCATACATATATACATACTACATAGTATTACATTCTATTCAATTCTATTCTATTTTTGGATTTATAAAGCGCCTCTCACAGTACAACCTAATCAGAAGCGCTCCCAGTGCGAAGAACTCCTGGAAAAAGAAAAGTCTTAAGACATCTGGCAGAAAAAGTAAAACCTACAGATAAAATCTGAGCACGAATAATAGTAGGAAGGCCATTCCACAGTAAAGGGCAGACAGAGGCAAAGGTGTTGGGCTGTGGCAGTCCGAGATCGTGGAACAAGAAGATCATGACAGACTAAAGAGCAGAGAGGACGACCAACGGTAGCTGAGAAAGGCTTCCTAATGAGATCACAAAGGTAGCGAGGCGCTAGACCCGAAAACGTCTTATAGGTGAGAAAAAGAATTTTATATTGAATCCGGGCAGTCAAAGGAAGCCAGTGAAGGTGCTCAGTCATGAAAGCCGAAATGTGAGAGAAACGAGGGAGGCGAGCAATCAAACGAGCAAATCACATACAAATGTCATACATATATAAATGCATATATGTGCATTTATGTATGTGCATACATACATACATACAAATATACACACATACATACATACATACATACATATATACATACATACATGCATGCATACATACATACATACATACATACATACATACATACATACATACATACATACATACATACATACATACATACATACATACATACATACATACATACATACATACATACATACATACATACATACATACATACATACATACATACATACATACATACATACATACATACATACATACATACATACATACATACATACATACATACATACATACATACATGCATGCATACATACATACATACATACATACATACATACATACATACATACATACATACATACATACAATCTAGCAGAAAATTGCTTTTAAACTGAAATTTCGGCATACGAAGTTGAAAGATTCATATCTTTTTGTCCGTTCAACATTATCTCATGAAATTTTGGAATCATATTCTTGGTCCAATTCGCTAAATATTTGGAAAATTTAGAGTGGTATGTTATCAGGCATTAGAGATATATGAAAAGCAGGTTGGCTTAGTTTTTTTAACCATGGTGTATATATCAATATAGACAACCAAAAAGGTCAACGCAACTCTACAGAAACACACCTCTTATCTAATAATACTTATTTTCTAAGGCTCGGCAAAACAACTGAGCAGAAACCATATTCCAGTTACATTATTTAATCCCAGGAAGTGCTTTGAACTATGTATAAAGGAGGAGTTTGTATAAATAATTTAGCGTTTGGTTGGTATTGAAGATAAATGGGAGGACAGTTACAAAAGTGGGAGCCAGTGCATTGTATAGTATGGAGAATAGACGTATCTGTTGGTATGTGCCGCGTGGGGAGAGCCACAAATAGTCAATTTTCTTGCCATAAATAGTCAATTTTCTTGCCATAAATAGTCAATTTTCTTGCCATAAATAGTCAATTTTCTTGCTAGATAGGAGTGGCGATCAGACCGTGGTCGTGACCTTGGTACATAAATTCTCTATTTGCAAGCACCTAATTTGATCGATTTTTAATAATCGAAATTCTTGGAAATACTGAGCGACGTGACATCGGTAGCCTATACATTAGGGTGGAGTGAAAAAACCGAAAATTGGAATTCCGAAAAGTAATAGCAACCAAAAGTTGCCCAATGGCATGGGGTCAAAAAATGTGTAAAAAGTTTTTAAAAATATTAATGTCTTCAGACCCCATAAGTGGGCCAAAGTTCCGAAAAATTGCATTTTTAACAGAAAATTGCCGGTTTTATCATGAAATTTTCTTATTGCAAAATAACTAACTGCCATTCAATACACCGTTGGAAAGAGCTCTTAAAACTGAATAAAATGATGTATTTATTTACAGAATAGTCCCATATTTGTAGAAGATATTAACTTTTTAACCATACCTCCTCTTCGGGACATGTTGCGAAGCCTAAAACAGTAAAACACTAATAACTTTTTTATCCTTTGAGATATTTCAATGCATAATATGTCATTTGATTTTGTTTAAGATCCTCTTTCCAATGATGTATTGTAAGGTGAGATTGCATATTGTTTGTCTGATATTATTGGGATGGTATCTAATATGCACCTTGACTGAAAGCACTTCCAAAGACTTTCATGGAAATCGTATCGCCATCACAGTAGGGTAAAGTCACAAATGTCAGAATTTGTCTCATATACTGGAATGCATCATTGGCCATCAGCAAGTAATCATGCTCTTTTAAAATTTATCCTATCCACTGTGTCTTAGAGGGACAATAGTGTGTTACAGTCCTATAGTTCCTTTTGATTTCAAATATCAGTTTCAGTTCTCGCGATCTTAATGGCGTCCGGACAGACTCATCTCTGCTGTCTGCACCTCAGCTACGGCTGCAATAGCTTCATTCACACTTTTAAGACACCCTTCAAAAATACTCTATAATCTGGACATTGAAACTGTCAAACTATCGAGCCTGACCGGTAATATGAAATTGGAGCTGTTCTGTCCATTGACTGTGTTGGAACAGATTGTTGGAACAGAAACCCTCCAGCTATGAAAGTCAATTAATTCTACATTATCTGTTGAGTTACGATTCTGAAGCAGAACATGGAAGCACTGCACAGACAACTTTCTATCTTGTTTTCAGCTATTGACATTCTTCTCAGACCAAGTTCTTTCATAGGAGTAGCCTATATACACCGTATTGGGATGATATCTAACATGCAACCTGACTGAAAGCACTTCCAAAGACTACAGTCACTCTATTAGCCTAGTATACCACGTACAGGCTATTGGAGTGGCGTCTAATATGCACACTGACTGAAAGCAATGTCAAAGACTTTCAAGAAAGTCGTATTGCCGTCGCAGTAGAGTAATGTCACAAAATGTCAGACATTAGTCTCACATACTGGCATGCATCATTGATTATCAGCAAACAATCTTGTTCGCTTAAAATTGATTCTAACCACTGTGTCTTAGAGTGACTGTAGTCTTTGGAAGTGCTTTCAGTCAGGTTGCATGTTAGATTTCATCCCAATACGGTGTATCGGCTACTCCTATAAAAGAACTTGGTCTGAGAAGAATGTCAATAGCTGAAAACAAGATAGAAAGTTGTCTGTGCAGTGCTTCCATGTTCTGCTTCAGAATCGTAACTCACCAGATAATGTAGAATTAATTGACTTTCATAGCTGGAGGGTTTCTGTTCCAACAATCTGTTCCAACACAGTCAATGGACAGAACAGCTCCAATTTCATGTTACCGGTCAGGCTCGATAGTTTGACAGTTTCAATGTCCAGATTATAGAGTATTTTTGAAGGGTGTCCTAAAAGTGTGAATGAAGCTATTGCAGCCGTAGCTGAGGTGCAGACAGCAGAGATGAGTCTGTCCGGACGCCATTAATATCGCGAGAACTGAAACTGATATTTGAAATCAAAAGGAACTATAGGACTGTAACACACTATTGTCCCTGTGATATACAGTGGATAGGATAAATTTTAAAAGAGCATGATTACTTGCTGATGGCCAATGATGCATTCCAGTATATGAGACAAATTCTGACATTTGTGACTTTACCCTACTGTGATGGCGATACGATTTCCATGAAAGTCTTTGGAAGTGCTTTCAGTCAAGGTGCATATTAGATACCATCCCAATAATATCAGACAAACAATATGCAATCTCACCTTACAATACATCATTGGAAAGAGGATCTTAAACAAAATCAAATGACATATTATGCATTGAAATATCTCAAAGGATAAAAAAGTTATTAGTGTTTTACTGTTTTAGGCTTCGCAACATGTCCCGAAGAGGAGGTATGGTTAAAAAGTTAATATCTTCTACAAATATGGGACTATTCTGTAAATAAATACATCATTTTATTCAGTTTTAAGAGCTCTTTCCAACGGTGTATTGAATGGCAGTTAGTTATTTTGCAATAAGAAAATTTCATGATAAAACCGGCAATTTTCTGTTAAAAATGCAATTTTTCGGAACTTTGGCCCACTTATGGGGTCTGAAGACATTAATATTTTTAAAAACTTTTTACACATTTTTTGACCCCATGCCATTGGGCAACTTTTGGTTGCTATTACTTTTCGGAATTCCAATTTTCGGTTTTTTCACTCCACCCTACTATACATACAGAATGTGGCTATTAGCAATATATCGGATTGCCCATTTTTGAAGGGTGACTAGTCTCTTCAGATTAGATTTGTAGGTAGAGGTTCAAATTAAGTTTCAATAGGTTAAATAAGAATAAATAAAGGTATAATAAGATTACAACATTGGCAAGATATATAGAGAGAGGAATCAGTTGAAACGAGCGAAAGAGTACACCAACAGGTTTGGAAATTTTTGCGAGATATAGGCCTAGCCTACTATAATTGTCGTGTTCCTTGCAATTTAGATGCTGGTCGACGTATAGTCCAACAGTTTTGTGGATGCCACTTGGGTTATATATAGAACTGCTTTCAACAAGTAAAATAGTAAATCCATTGGGAATTTTTTCTTGTGCAATCGAAATAGGATGTAGTTAGTTTATCCAAGTTGAGAGTAAGTTACTTTGATCGAAACCAGTCAGCCACTCGGAGAAGCTCTTAATTAACAGTTAGATCGTTAATATACATGTAAAATTAGAACCTTGAGGGATTCCATGGGAAATAAGTCATACAATGTAGGTCGGCATTGCATACACACTTTTACACATACATGCATATACATGTACATAGAAACAGATACATACAAACATGCATATGGAACATGCATGTGTGCATAGTTGTATACATACATTGATAAATACATGCATAATTTCATAGCCTGTACACATAATATTATAAGATGCTGAGTAGGCCTACATGATGCTTCACAAGTACAGTGTACAAACTGTACATGTATGCAGGTTTTCCTACGATGGATAAAAAGAGACAGAGACGGATTGAGACAGAGAGGAGAAAAGAGAGAGAGAGAGACAGACATTATATAGTGTAGATGTGTGTGTGTGCGTGTGTGTGTGTGTGTGTGTGTGCATGTGCTTGTGACACAAGTTGTGTGCGCGTGTCAAAGAGAATGAGCGAGAAAAGAGAGAGAGAGAGGAGGGAGGGATAAAGAAAAAAGTAATTGCTTTCTTATTAAATGCTGAATCGACGCAATAGCGTGAAAGAGAAATTCTCTCTCTCTCTCTTCTGCATCTCTAAGTCACTCATCATCACCACGTTTTGCCTAAATGCGCTTTCCATCCTCCACTGTATATATATATATATATAATTATACATTATATGTATATAATTATGTCCTCTGTATATACAGGGTGCGCCAAAAAAGTAATCCCCTACGGATTTTAGCCCATATCTTGGCCGAACATATGAATTTTTAAATGAAACTTTACAGTTTACAGTCTTAAAGGCAATTCATATTTACGTACAATGGTTCTAATTTCGACAAAATATTTCAAACAGAACAAAAGTTACATCACTTTCAGTGAGGCCACCCACCGTTTTTTTGACGATTCAAAAACGCGACGTAACAAAAAGTTACAAAAAACCAATTTAATTCTTCTGGCCAATATCTTGGCTGGAAGAAAGAATTTCGAAATGAAATTTTACAGGCTTAACGAAAATTCATATCTACAGATGATGGCCAGATTTCAGCAAAATATCTCAGACAGATTAAAAGTCATGCCACTTTTAGAGAGGCCACCCACCGTTTTTTGACGATTTAAAGACGTAACGCAGCAAAAAGTAGCAAAAGCACGATTTTTTATTAAGTCTCATCTCAAATAATTGTTATCAGATAGCCTTGATATTGCCAGATGATCATTATTATTACTATTTAAAAAAGAAACAGGGTACCAGCGTAGCTGCGCGTCGCTGAGAAGTCACTTAGCAAGGTGACGCTAAAATTGGTAAATAAGGAATCTGTCAGATTGATCAACAGGTCCTTCAAGAACTTTGCAAAGAGACTCAAAAGAAGTGATGGCACTGGTGGTGGGCACATTGAACACAAGTTGTGAAACACTACCAAGTTAATTTGACTACAGTTATTTGAGATGAGACTTAATCAAATCGTGTTTTTGTTACTTTTTGTTGCGTTTCGTTTTTGAATCGTCAAAAACGGTGGGTGGCCTCACTAAAAGTGGTATAACTTTTGTTGTGCTTGAAATATTTTTATGAAATCTGGCCATCATGTGTAAATATGAATTGTTTTTAAGCCTGTAAAATTTCACTTCGAAATATTTATTTCTGGCCATGATATTGGCAAAAAACCTAATTTTCTTAGCGCTTCGTTTTTGAATCGTCAAAAAACGGTGGGTGGTCTCACTAAAAGTGGTATAACTTTTGTTGTGCTTGAAATATTTTTATGAAATCTGGCCATCATGTGTAAATATGAATTGTTTTTAAGCCTGTAAAATTTCACTTCGAAATATTTATTTCTGGCCATGATATTGGCAAAAAACCTAATTTTCTTAGCGCTTCGTTTTTGAATCGTCAAAAAACGGTGGGTGGTCTCTCTAAAAGTGGCATAACTATTGTTTTGTTTGAAATATTTTGTTGAAATTGAAACCATTGTACGTAAATATGAATTGCCTTTAAGACTGTAAAGTTTCATTTTAAAATTCATATGTCTGGCCAAGATATGGACTAGAAACCGTAGGGGATTACTTTTTTTGGCGCACCCTATTATATAGATCTACATGTATGTATATACAGAAGATTCTCGTTCTCATTATCAGGCGTCGCTTTTCTCATTACTTCGCTGTTTTCGTCTCATAATTGCAGCATAAAATTGACATTTCTTGTTTGCATCCTTGTGCTGCAGCGCTTGTCTCTCTCTCTGTCTGCTTGTGTGCCTGTGTACCTGTGTGCTTCTTGCCTGTGTGCCTGTGTGCATGCCTGTATGCTTCTGTGTCTCAGTGCAGCTGTACACTTTCACGTCTGTACATTTCGGTCGTCGTTGTATTGTCTGCTTGAGTACCAGTAAGAGCCTCTCGGTTGCTGCATGTATTTTTGAATGCCACTGGGTATATATAATATCTGAATGTCTCTTTGTCTGTTTGTGTCAAAGCCTGAGTATCTGTTTGTCTGCTTGTGCGTGACTCGATCTCTGTCACTCTACCTGCTCTGTAGCATACATGTATATAGAGATGATGCTGTCAGGCTATAGGTGAAGTGGGCAGGAAACTGGGTTAGTGCTGGTAATAGAAGACCATCGAAGGAAAGCCATTGCGTGCTAACTCAGTCTGTCATGCTCTGAGGGTTGGTAAAAGTGACAAGTTGCGCTAAATCAATAATCTTTGACGATGGGTTGATACTGATGATGGTGATTCTGCTGCTGCTGCTGATGATGGTGATGACGATGATGCTGATGACGATGATGCAGACGCTGCTGCTGCTGCTGCTGATGATGGTGATGACGATGATGCTGATGACGATGATGCAGACGCTGCTGCTGCTGCTGATGATGATGATGGTGATGACGATGATGCTGATGACGATGATGCAGACGCTGCTGCTGCTGCTGCTGGTAATGTTGCTGATGCTGATGATTCGTTTGTTGTTTCACACGAGAAACCTTCAGTCTGCGCTTATGATGAACTTACATTACATATAATAGATGGATGGATGGACGTGTGTTGCCTTAAGCGTTACCTTACTTTACATGTGGACCCTGGCTACGCGTTCAGTATAGATGATGGCATGCAGGAACTAGAGTAGGCTGGTGTGACATCGTAGTAGGCCTAACGGTAATGTTCTGGACAATGGCACGCCGATGACGATGATGGTGATGACAATAAGGTACGGTATATAGGTAAATATTAAATCCTCATTAGCTTGACTTCTAGTCTCCCTCTGGTTCCGTACAATGGAAGAGAAGACATTTTGGAATGCGAGTCTGCTTTGAAGAGAATCATTGATCCAAGCCTCATGCATTATATTAGACTGGCGCCATAGAAGTTCTTAACAGAACAGAACGCACTAGGGTAAAATCACATTATAATGAGATGCCCCTTTCAAAATTTGTCATTACTCATTAGCATCGTGCTTCTAATACTTTCAGATAGAGAACATTAGCATTAGGCCATGTTTTATTCCGTTGTTTGTTTATTATTAGCCATTGTTCACGTATTGCGAATAACATCTATAATTGTTTGCAGCTACGTACAGCGATGCATCACTGCATCGCTGTACTGTACGGTACTGGAGCAACGCTGCTGTAAAACTAGGGCCTATACCATAATGGAGTCGAATGCATAGACCTAGACAAAATATAGGCTCTGTGTAATGTAGACGTAAATGTTTAAGGAATTTTTAATCGCAACACAAATGCGGGGTTACCTCTTATTGATTGGCGCTATATGAAGTCAAATCCGCGAGAGTATGTTGTTTGTTCAATATCGGTGCTAGGCCAGAACCTATAGGGAGGGAGATCTCTTGCCTGAATACGTACCATTGAATGTATCTAGCAATATGAAATATATACTTACGATCCGTCCTCTGTTCCCAGCCAGACTGTGCTTTTCGTCGACTCAATGGTCGGAGTTGAGTCCTTCGAATTCGTCGATTCGCAGATTGTCTTGGAAGAGTTCGACGAAGATGAGGAAGAGCGAACTACATTATTTAGAAACAATAATTAATTATTACACTCAATAATTAATCAGCTTAGGTGTTCTATCTAAAAGAAGTTGTACTGGTTCATTCTTGCTTCATGTAATGTCTATTGTCTAGTAAGCTTTTAAAGTTTTTATCCTTTGATAGACTTGCTTTAATAAAAAGCGAACTCCGCGTATTAAACGCGGATGAGAACACACTGTGCTGACCGCGCTTCAATCTCAGTCGCCGGTCCCAGATGCTGGAGTGGTCGAGCGGCTGACTCAGTTGACTCCTTCAAATGAGGACTGAAGACTTATTTATTTTGTAAGGCTTATTCTGCTGCTAATTTTGTGTGAGGCGCCCTTGTGTCACGGCGCCATACAAATTGTCATTGTTATTATTATTTTATTATAGGCCTATAAGTATTGCCCTTGCACTTGCTGCCATTGCAATAATTGCTAGTGTGATAATCGCGGGAAGCATAAGGCAAAGATAATAATAGCAAAGGCATCAAAGGCAGCATTAGTACTCCATTTGTTGGATACGATGACATAAAACATGTTGTTTACACACAAATGCTGTCAGTCATTGAGCCCCGAATCAAAGATTATAATCAAAAGGAAGTGATCTTGCTTTGATCTTATCGACTGCAAACGCGAATCGTTCCTATACTTCAAGAGTCAATTTCAGTCATCTGTGGTTTGAAATCAGCTGCAGTTTATGCTTTAGAATGTTTTCATTATACTACAATGTTATTGCGTTCAAGAGAATTAAGCGACTCACAAGTGTAGAACTTGTGGAGCATTTTTCAATCACCATACAGTTTTGTTTTTGAGAAAACTATAGTGCTGTACACTGTAGAGTGTATACATTGCATAAGCCTGATTCAGATTCTCTTTCTTTTCCGCTCTTTCTCCTCTCTCTCTCTTCCCTGTCCCTGTTCCTCTCCGTTTCCCTCTCCCTCTTCCTCTCCCTCTCCCTCTCCCTTTCCCTATCTCTTTCTCTATCTATCTATCTCTTTCTCTCTCTCACTTGATCTCTATCTCTATCTCTATATCTATTTCTATATGTCTGTCTAGCTGTCTCTGCCCTCTCTATCTGTCTCTGTTTGTCTCTGTCTCAGTCTGTCTCACTCTGTCTCTGACTCTCTTTCTCTCTCTCTTACTTCTCCACTTGCTCTCCTTGATCTCTATCTCAGTGTTGTGCATATACTCTCAATTTCTCTCTGATGTCAAGTCCTTTGTCAACCTTCTGTCACTCATTCTGATGTTCTGAATGCACTTCTCCATATATATATATATATACATATATACATGTATACATACACATATATATATACATGTATACATACAGTGACCTAAGGGTCCGTGATGCCACCATTCCTGCCGAGAGGAGGTCTGCACTCTGCAGCATCTCAAGAAGAACTATTAACGCTATTATCTACAATCTATTATATTAGATGATCATATCGATAAATTGGCAGAACAAAAGTAGTTGCATTGAATATCTATAGGCTATCTATAATTCTATATAATATCTCATCGCATTGAATATTGTGAATACATCTAGCTTGACGGTTTAATTTCAGAACTAGTATTGCTGATGCCAGTCAAGACGGTATACGACTATACGAGATACCCCAGATGGCCGTGTGTGTGCTTGTGTGTGGCTGTTTGTTTGTTTGTTTGTATGTGCACTTGTTATAGCGCCCCTTCAAGCTCTCTCTACTCAGAGGCGCTCCCGATGCAGAGCGGACACTGCATCGGAGTTTCACGCCGAAGCGCTGAGCAATTGTAAGTGAAGGACTTGCCCAAGGTCCTTACGCGGGGAGGTGGATTCGAACCTCGGACCTTCCGGCTCCAAGGCAACGACGCCACGACTAGACCACCGCACCGTGTGCTTTGTGTGTGTGCTTTGTGTGTGTGCTTTGTGTGTGGGTGTTGTGTGTTTGATATTCTGCCCGTCGTTCAACATAAACTCTCAATAGAAATTTATTCCTACAGAATGGTTCGCTCATCTTGAGTTTGACTTAGGATGGACAGTCATCACATTTGAAAATATTATGTAGGCCTATAAATCAACCTGTGTTGTGATGATGGCGATGGTATCTTGTTCTTTCTCCTCCATCCTCTGTATCATCGGAGTCCGTGTTCGTTCCGGAATCGGATACGTATCCTCCTTCGATCTCGTCGTCCCTCATGTCCTCGATTCGAATCCGCGGAGCCTTCATCACAACGACGCCGACGCGTCTGTCGCTTCGCCTCCTGAAAGGTCAAATAATGGGTTACATTACGTCTAATAAAAAGTCCTTATATATATTTATAATTATATATATAATTATATATATGTGTGTGGAGGGTGTTGTCTTCGTGTGTGTGTGTGTGTGTGTTGGTGTAAACATTTATGTGGCTCATTGCATTTTTTCTGGTTCCTGTGCTTGTCTTTTATGTACATCTAATTATCCTGCACTGTTAACTTCTATATACAATGACGCAATGGAAGTGCTTGTAAACATAATTTATCGTAAATAAGGCATATCAGGTTCCGATTCAGTTTGATGTGGCTTGAGAAAAGTAGGCCCTACCATTACTGACCAGCTCAGGTGCCACTGATCTGGTGTAGAGGATTGTGTGCATGGCTCTCTTACCGCTTGAGCTCCTGATGGGGAGGTACAGCGCAGATGCAGAGGATGCGGGAATTGCACCCTGGCACCGGTGTGTTCAGCGTGACGATTGGTTCCGGCACAAGGTTCAGCAGACACATGTGGCCGACGTAGCCATCGCTGTTGCACACGAGGACCTCGCGATCCAGCCTAGTTGACGAAGGCTCAGTGGCGGCAGCGCAGGAAAACTAACAACACAACAACAACGACAACAGTGTTCACATACATGTATGCAAATGTTCGGTTTAGCTGCGTGGGATAATTCATATAACACCGCTATGGTGATAACCAAGGATTATGATGGTTTCTTATACTGCAATGTAGGGCGTCACAATCTTAATAAAAATGAGAATAATAGGAATCGCCAACTACCATCATCACCAACAATAGCAACCAACATCGTCGTCATCGCCGACATGTTCATCGTGGTCATCATCATCATCATCATCATCATCATCGTCGTCGTCGTCGTCATCATCATCATCATCATCATCACTATCATCACCATCGTCATCATCATCATCATCATCATCACCATCATCACCATCATCATCATCATCATCATCATCATCATCACCACCACCACTACCACCACCACCACCGCCATCATCATCATCATCATCATCACCACCACTACCACCACCACCACCACCGCCATTATCATCATCATCATCATCACCATCATCATCATCATCATCATCATCATCATCATCAACCACAACAACAACAATAACAACAACTGACAAAGTCGTCGTCGTCGTCGTCGTCGTCGTAGCAGTAGGCCTACCTGCATTCCTGCTCTTGTCTTTGTAATAGGAAGAGGTTGGAGAAACTCCGGAAGCTTTTTGTCTGTTATTTGAACTAAATAATAAATGACAAAACAACAACATAAGAGTTCATTTAATGCCGTCATCAACATCTATATCATCAAATTCATCAACAAACTTCCAAACTGCACTGTGGCAGTTCGCAATGCGGCGTGAAAGGCTAAACTTCCATGATCATCGTCGAAGCCACCGCGATCAAAACCGTGGGGCGCGGTGGTGTAGTGTTGGCGTCGTTGCCTTGGAGCCGAAAGGTTCGAGGTTCGAATCCACATCGTGGCGTAAGGACCTTGGGCAAGTTCTTCACTCACAAGTCACAATAATATTGCGACGTGAAACTCCGATGCAGTGTTCGTTAGCATTCGGGAGCGCCTCTGAGTAGAGAGAGATTGAAGGGGAGCTATAACAAGTGCACATACAAACAAATACCAGCATCATCACCATCATCTTCACCGCCGCCACTACCAACAACAACAACACCAACAACAACAACAACAACAACAACAACACAGAAAACACCATCGCTGGCCATTCAATCATCGATAGGTGATCGATATATAATCGATGGTTAATTCGGACAAACAGCCACAGATGAATATAAAAAGAAGGAACGCTGTTCGCTTATTTACCCAGTTTCTGCTTCGACATGAGGAAGGCCGTTTCCCAGGAAGTCTTCTTATCACTGCTCGGAAAGAGCATCGTCAGATTAACCGATCCATCTCTGAAAACAACGAAAGAGATTACAATGCCATTAAAAATAATGACGTTCAGGGACTGAGGCTGACATACATAGACACAACCACCACAGAGAAATAGAGACAGAAAGACAGAGACAGATCGAGGACTGGGGCTGAATGAGACAATTAACCACTAACGAGAAACAGAGAGAGAAAGACAGAGAGGCAGAGGCAAATCAGAGACTGAGGTTGGATGCAGACAAGCACAATACAAAGAAATAGAGACAGAGAGACAGAGACAGATCATAGACTGAGGCCGAAATACAGACAACCACAGATCAATAGAGACAGAGGCAGAGATTGAAAAGCTAGAGCTATCGACCAATAATAATTTATTATATGTAAGCTTACAGAGACAGAGAGACAACAGAGATTGTAGAGAGTTATTATTATTATAATGAAGATTTTTTTTCTTTGGTAAATAGGCCCCAATAGCGAGATCACTCCCTTCGGGTAGCCTATTACTCCCTACATTTCACAGTAATGATTGTACACTAAGCTATTCCATCGCACTTGTTAACTGCAATTAATCTCTTTGTGTACTATTATGAATGCACAATTGTCTGTTTGATATTTTCGGGATCAATAAACAAATTAAAGTTGAAGTTGAAGTTGAGTGTAATGCTGACTGTGTGTTGGCGACGACATCAAGCGAGTGTTCTTCTGGTGGTGGCGTTCTCAGCTGATGTTCCGACAGTTGTCTGTTCACCTGACTGAAGATCTCACGCACAGCCTCATCAACCACCTGTAACAACACAACAGGCACGCACGCGTCACGTGGCACGTCTCAAAATCACCGGACCATCAAATTTAGCCACAGTTCTCTCATCTGGAATTTCAAGTTGGAACCTATCCACCTTCTCCGCCGCGCTCTTGTCACTTTACGGCCCATTACGGGAAAAAGAACAACTCAAGTTCAAAACGAGTGCGCAGATAGTATCGGTGCCTATTCTGTTGCTGCTGCTGCTGCTGATGATGATGATTAGACAGCGATGATAGTTAAGACGGTATTTTTGTTCACTTTGATCATAATTATTGGTAACAATGTTGATGGAATTGTTACTGGGACGGTGGTGATAATCGACACTGACAGCCGTTAGGATGTAGCGGTGATATTGATTGATGACGGTAATGAGACGTTGAAGTTCATCTGTCATTCACCTGATGTGGAAATTTCAACCTGGCCGACAGTTCGACCATTTTCCCGAGGGTCTGATAGTCGGATTCCAACTCTTGTTTGTCGGCCAAATGTCGGCCAGCCTCGACCACTTCCGGCGCTAAACAAAAAAAACGAAGAGAACAAAGAAATATCAGAACAATGCAGGTAAAAGCACTTTAAACTTTTTCAAGAAATTGACCAGGATAATTTATGCCAAAACCCGCATTAAAGTCAAACAGGTGTGGCATCCGCTGTGATATTAGCGATATTTATATTACGCTGCAGTTTATATCGTTCTCATTATTTTATGTAAAGATAGGCCTACTCTGCGTAATGCATACTAAAGACTGACTGTATGGTAGCATCACCTAGCATAATGCCACATGTCATTAAGACATGAACTACACAATCATGGTGAATCAGATCACCAGGAGACTGTAACCGCAAAGGTTACTCGATCAAATGACAGAATCTTCAAAGTCAACGAAACAAAAGAGGCAGTATATTATGCAGCGTCTGATTTTATATTTTACTAATGTCACGGGCACAAATCGCTGCCATAATAATTAAACATGTGTGACTCAGATGAGAATAGATCATTACACGTGTTTACCTTGTACGATATCAACGGCATCGAGAGGGACTTTGAGCCAGAGTTTGTGTTTCGTGTTCTCGACGAAGTCATGACCGTTCGGAGATTGTCTATTGACATCAAGACAAAAACATAGCATGCATACACATTATACATGCTTACTACGAAAACTTCGATAGCACCACACTGCAAACACTGCCAAACAGGACGTCAGTCGATGGTCGACTGAATGATGAATAAGAAATATGATGAGACGTCTGCTGCATCGAAACAGGAAGAAGGCGAAGAAAGAATGATAATCTGTCGTCATTTGCTCAAATCACAGTTGAATTAATCAAGATTAGTCGTAGACAGATCAACAACGAGTACGGTACCGGGGTAACAAGGATTAACAAGGAGTAACAAGAATTATAATCTCTCTTTCGCAGTATACGGTATAATTATAGAAAGAAAGGTGGAATCAGGTCACAAATTATTTCATATAGGGGATTATAATTATAGGCCCTATGCGTCTAAATGAACAAAAAAGAAAAACGAAAACCAGAATCGGGTTTTTTGAGCCAGGAAACACCAAGAAACAATGGCGATGACTTTTACATGATGCCCGAACACACACTGAACAGCAGCGAAACGAAGACATTAGTTGCTGCTGTTCGTGTTTCATGTTTCATATCTTCTATATAAATAAAAATGAACTTTCCAATAGTTCGTAACATCACCACGCTGAAAGTCACGCACCGATTGTTTTGAAAATTTTACAACACCTTCCATTCCCATACAACCGTGTGTTAAGAATTTTTCACCAGAAAAAACGCAATCTTTTCCACAAAAAGTGAACTTTGCAATCCGTTCGCCCGCCATTTGCAAATTCAACACGTCCTACACGGCTGCCAGATTTCATAAACGCCGTCTCCAAACACAGCAGACGAAACATCAATGAGGTCGCCTGCTGTGACGTCATATTAATTTCCCAAAGCGGCCTTTTCCCAAAGCGGCCTTCATCATTATTGGGCTAGAAATGGACGGTGTGACGGAGGAAAGGAGCGGAGGGAGCGGGACGAAGACGGTAGGGAGGGAGCGGAGGGGGAGGGGAGATGGAGGTCGAGAGGGAGGGGGAAGGGGATGGAGGGGGAGAAGGAAGGGGAGGGAGGGAGAGGGGAGCCTCTTTTCAGCCACAGCAACGCGTGGCCGGGCTCAGCTAGTATGCTATAATTATAAGAGACTTTTCTTCTCACAAGAGGAGACTGGTTCTCCGGTTGGCGGACGTGCTTTTCCTTTTAACGGAGCTGATGATGAGAAGATCGTTGAAAAGCCAGACGCAGCATTGATCCTTGCGACTCGGAATGACGACCATGTCATGCCGCAGGTAAAGACGATCCGCAGAAGCCAACTGAAACAACAACAACAACCAATTATTATTCACATAATTACACATAGAAAGCTTGCAACACAATTACATAATTTGCATGTAGGCCTATAGGCCTATACTCACCTTTAGCCCAATGGACGATTAGGGCTTAACATGCCTCCTGGTTCTTTGAAATTGGCTACATTTGCATATTATTTTAAGGGCACGCCAGATGAGAGAACAAAAACTGTTTGTGTTGGCAGTAGCTGAGCGGCAGTGATAGGCTAGTAAGAGAAGTAGCCTATTTTTAAAATTTCCTGAGTGATGAGCCATCGTGTCCTATTGAGTAGAACCAAACGCACATCGCAAAATTAGTACAGCTGTGATGACTTCAGTTTTAAAATGGTTCTTGGACCACGCATGTAGGCCTACATTTGAACGAAAATTAATGGACTCTACATTATGTTTATGAAAGCCATGCATGACCCTAGCATTCATCATTTAGCCGGTTTAATTTCTAAGTCTCTTCATGATCAATATTCGCACCACGATACAGGATGAGTCACAAAATATCCACAAAATGTCCGCTAGACAATATTGTTGTTCTGTATTATGTATGCCTACTTAATCTATAAATCTAAGTGTAGACCTACGTGGAAGAGCATTCACGACGATTGGAAAGCGAAGGAAGAGACTGGGCCAAAAAAGAACACGAGGGAACAGAGAAGACAAAGAGGACAAGGAGGAGGAACCTCCGAGGAGGACAAGGAGGAGGACAAAGAGGAGGAGTACAAGGAGGAGGACAAGGAGGAGGACAAGGAGGAGAACAAGGAGGAGCAGGACAAGGAGGAGGAGGACAAAGTGGAGGAGGACAATGGAATCGAATGGAACACAGGAATAGTCAGAACAGAGCTAAATATGGAGTTCAAATAATAGGAAGGACTACGAAGACGTGTATTTTGTGTGTGTGGGTGTGTGTTGTGTATGTGTGTGAGTGTGTGGGTG
>OX243812.1:39986314-40051314 GCA_945859605.1 Lumbricus rubellus
GAGAGACATACAAGCAAAGGGAGAGATACATACAGGGTGGGCCATAAAAAAGTAACCCCCTACGGTTTTTATCCCATAGCTTGGACAAACATAAGAATTTTCAAATGAAACTTTGCAGTCTTATAGGCAATTCATATTTACACAGTATGGCCAGATTTCATGAAATTATTTCAAACAGAACAAACGTTATGCCACTTTTAGTGAGACCACTCACCGGTTTTTGACGATTCAAAAACGAAACACAACAAAAACTAGGTTTTTTGCCAATATCTTGGCCAAATCTAAGAATATCGAAATGCAAATTTTACAGTCTTATAGACAAATCACATCTACACATGGTGCTCAGCTTTCATCAAAATATTTCAAACAGAACAAAAGTTATGCCACTTTTAGTGAGACCACCCACCGTTTTTTGACGATTCAAAGATGAAACGCAACAAAAGTAACAAAAAAACGATTTTATTAAGTCTCATCTCAAATGACTGTTGTCAGATGAACTTGGTAGTGCTTCACAACTTGTGTTCAATGTGCCCACAACCAGTGCCAACACTTACTTTGAGTCTCTTTGCAAAGTTCTTGATGGACCTGTTGATTAATCTGACAGATTCCTTATTTACCAATTTGATTGTCATCTTGCTAAGTGACTTCTCAGTGACGCGCAGCTACGCTGGTACCCTGTTTCTTTTTTAAATAGTATCAATAATGATTATCTTGGAACATTAAGGCTATTTGATAACAATATTATTTGAAATGAGAAAAAATCGTGTTTTTTGTTACTTTTTGTTGCATTTCGCCTTTGAATCGTCAAAAAACGGTGGGTGGCCTCCCTAAAAGTGGTATAACTTTTGTTCTGTTAGATATATTTTGATAAAATCTGACCACCATGTGCATACATGAATTGTCTTTAAGCCTGTAAAATTTCATTTTGATATTTGTTTGGCCAAGATATTGGCCAAAATAATTAGATTGGTTTTTTTGTTACTTTTTGTTGCGTCGCGTTTTTGAATCGTCAAAAAACGGTGGGTGACCTCACTAAAAGTGGTGTAACTTTTGTTGTGTTCGAAATATTTTAATGAAACCTGGCCATCTGGTGTATATATGAATTGTCTTTAACCCTATAAAATTTCATTTCGAAATTCTTACTTCTGGCCAAGATATGGGCAAAAAACCGTAGGGGGTTACTTTTTTATGGCCCACCCTGTACAAACCAGATGAAGAGACGCTTTCTAGAGAGCCACAGAAAGACAGACAGAGCCACACAGAAGTACATTCAGGCAGACTGAAACAAAGGCAGGCATCTGTGTGCACTGCGATAGAGACTAAGAAGAACACATACTGAGACAGCCAACAGAGTTTGAGACCGTAGTGTGTTAGACGTCGTAAACTATGGTTGTACATACGGTGTGTGTCTTAACTTCATTCGAGAAAGCATGTGCGTGTGTGTGTGCGTGCGTCTTGTGCTTGCGAAAGTGAGTGAGAGCCAGATGCAGGCTGCTGCAGGGGGCAGCTGTCCTAATTGTCTTTCGGGGCCAACATGCGATTGCTTTTAGCCCAAAGCATTTCAGCCGATCAACTTCAGCCAACCAAGTTCTACATCAAGCGAAGGCCAACGCAAACAGCTGCCTCCTCCTCTTCCTCTTCCTCCTCCTCCTCCTCCTCCTCTTCCTCTACCTCTTCCTCCTGCTCTTCCTCTTCTTCTTCCTCCTCCTACTCCTCCTCCTACTCCTCCTTACAGTTCGTAAACAGATTCCGTGGCACAGTTATTGCCTACTGCAGCAGCAGTCTGCAGCCTCTATGTACATACGTAACTGCAGTTTGGCGTGCAGAAGCCACACCGTATGTGTGTTGGTGCAGGTGATCAGCACACATTTGACAGCATATAGTTTGTGAGAAATTATGACCTTCTCAGCAATTAAAAAATTAAAAAATTAAAAAATCTCTGTATAACGGACACAACTTAATTTTAAAAAACATCGAGTTAAGTTCTCGATGCTCATGCATATTGTAATTGTCTAGCAGACTGCTCCTGCTGCGTCTTATTATCTCATCGAGCTTCGTGTCTTTGTATCTTCGTTGCTTTGTTGCAGATACATGTATCTCCACCGCTCTGCCAAACAACGCCATTTTGGTCATTCCATGCACAGGGTCGGACTTCCACTGTTCTGCATGCATACATTGCATAGTCGTTTTGCTGTGTCCGACAAATCATCGTGGACACTTACTACCTAACAACCAAGTCATTTTTGAGAACACAAATAGATATTGAGACAACTCAATCATCTCTCGTTTCATCTTTTGCGCATGCGTTTGAAGACCATTCTATGTAATGGTCATTAAATGAAATTTTCATTGTGTATGATGATGATGATGATGATGATGATGATGATGATGATGATGATGATGATGATGATTTCATTGTGTACGGTCTGATGATTCTATCTTAATGTGCAATAATTACAATTACGATTGAACACAATCTTAGCACAGTTGTACAGTACTTGTACTCATCTGCTCTCATTTTCCCATGTCTCCGTCTGTTTGTATGTGGTTTTCCTTCCTTCTTCCTAGTCGCTGTCCTCCTCCTCCTCCTTCTCCTGCTTCTCCTCTTTCTCCTCTTTACCGCAGGCCAAAAGTCAATGGAAGGGCTAGAAACCATTATTGTATTGTATTGTATTTAAACATTTATAAAGCGCCTCTAGTAGGGTGAACCGTTCAAAGGCGCTCCCAGTGCGCAAGGCCCCGCGAGAAGAAACAGGTTTTGAGAAGAGACAAAGCAGAGGAGAGACTACCAGAAAGAAGTGTAGAGCGAACAGAAGGAGAAAGAGCATTCCAAAGAGAAGGACCAATTGAGACAAATTATCGAGACTGAGCCATAGCAGTTCTAGACCGAGGAACCAAGAGGTCAAATCTGTTGGATGAACGAAGTGGACGGTGGGAGGAAGCCGAGTGAGGACAAAGTAAAACATTAGTCAGATATTTTGGGGCAAGACCCCGTTGAGCTTTTATGATCAGAGTGAGGATCTTGAATTGTGTGCGAGCACGGAGAGGAAGCCAGTGAAGTTCATGAAACATAAAGGTAGAGATGTGATAGTACTTGGGAAGGCGGGCAATCAATCTAGCAGCTGAGTTGAGAACCGACTGAATCGGTGAAAGACGAATTTTAGGAAGACCAATGAGGAGAGCATTGCAATAGTCAATTCGTGAGCATATAAAAGAATGAATTATGGTAGTGAAGATGGAGGAGGACGTTCTGTGTCTTCATTAGACCCTCCTGGGAAGACCACATAAGATCAAAGATGAGAACAAGGTCCAAGCGACGATATTTTGTCTCGATGTCTTACGTCACAGTCATATCATGCCCTACCATACCAACAATGCAATGCATGCATGCATATTGCACAGGTCTTAACACCAATACAGTACAATGAAGTTATGTTGATTGATTGATTGATTGATTGACTGATTGACTGATTGATTGACTGATTGACTGTCTTATTGAGGAGGCAGTCCCATAAACTTTTTAAGTCCCCATTATAATTTACACATATATAAAAAGTACTTTAGTTTGTTTTTAAAATGTTTGATGGAGACAGCAGTTCTTATGTCCTCAGGGAGAGAATTCCATACCGGTGGGCCAGTGCATTTAATACAGAATTGCTTAAGATTGAGTCTTGCGCTGGCACACCGGTAACTATTAGATGACCTGGTATCATAGTCATGGATATCAGAGCCGAGGGAAAAGAATCCATTAAAGTTGGGAGGCAACATACGATGATGATACCTGAACATAAACAGTCCTATATTTGCAATTTAGTAATATCATATAGCTGTAGAATTTTGTGTTTAAGAAATATAGGTTTAGTGCTTGAACTCCAGAGCAGACCAAATATCCCACGGATAGCACGTTTCTGAAGAGTTTCCAATGCATTCAAGCGACAGTGATAGTTAGAGCCCCATGCTATAATGCAATATGATAAGTAAGAATGAGATACATGCTTGACCTTAAGATGTTCTCAGGCTTTGCATTTACATTTGTTGTGTGGCCCTCTGTTATTCTGTTATTTTTTGTGAACCGCTTCATATTCAACTTAACCTGATGTATGTGGATTGGTGTCTCCTCGTCTTGGTGGAATTTTTGATCCTTCACATTAACCTTTGCAGGAATAAAGTTTGTAAATGAGCCAGCCGAGTCTTAGCGGGTCTTTTAGACCTTTGTCGGCTGACTCATTGACCTGCACTGATAATAATTTCATAACAATTTTCTTGTTGAAATTTTATTGTTGTTAATGTCTGTTACTGTTTTGTGAATATTGATGTGACTTGCAAGTCAATAAATGAATAAAACAAATAAAAATTGACTGACTGACTAATTGATTGATTGATTGATTGATTGATTGATTAACTGACTGACTAATTAATAGATTGATTGATTGATTAACTGACTGACTAATTAATAGATTGATTGATTGATTGACTGATTGACTGACTGACTGGCTGACTAATTGATTGATTGACTGACTGACTAATTTATTGATTGATTAATTGACTGATTGATTGATTGATTGATTGACTGACTGATTGACTGATTGATTGATTAAATGACTGATTGATTGGTTGAATTAAATAATTGGTTAATTGATTGATTGATTGACTGATTGATTGACTGATTTTTTGATGATACCATATAAATCGTACATTTTTGTAGATGATATCGCCGATGGTCGACTGGCTGTCCCAGTCCTTGAGCGCTCTGTCAAGGAAGGTGATGAAGGTGGCGTGATGCATGTAGATTTCGTTGATCTTGTAGAAGATTTCGTCGACGATGCTGCTGTCGACGACGTTCTGTGTCTTCATTGGAATCATGTATTTCTTTGATTAACAGAAACAAGATTGCAAAACACACATGCATTGCCTACATACGATCCGTTTAAATTTGTTGTTCAATGTCTGCTTATGGAAATGAAGTCAAGGCAAATGTTTAGTCAAACAGCACACACACACAAGTAGAGAAGGGGTACCACTGACAGAACAAAGGAAGGCTTATCGCCGGCTTATCCCTAATGAGCCACGCCCCTGCCACGCCCCCAGCCACGCCCCCATTGACTAATGGGCCACGCCCCCTTACTAATGAGCCACGCCCCCTTACTAATGACCCATTAATGGTCTATTAAGGTAATTATCTATTATACTAATTGCTCATTAATTAATTATTATACTAATCCACAGTGCTAATGACCTGCTAATTATCTATTACCTTATAGTGCTAATGACTTGCTAATTATCTATTATCCTAATCCACTGCTATAATACAGGTCTATTACCCTAATCCGCAGGGTCGCCGCACTAATCCGCAGCGCTATTGTCCTAATCCACCGCGCTAATCCGCCACGGTACCGGACTAATACCTTAATCCGCCACAGTATTACTCTAATTCCCAGGCATAATGTCTTAATCCGTCGGCATATTACGTCAATCCAACCGCTGTGCTATGTATTAATCACTACTAAGCAGCGACGTTCAATTTCACAATTATCCCAGACGACTTGAAAGAAGCTCAATTATTCGCTATTATGGGCAAGTAATTCTTGTATTCAACGGTGTATTATGGCCTCAGGGTACAACCGTCTCCACTGAAGTAGCGCCGGGTCATTTCACAATAGTCCAATCGACTTGAAAGAAGTCCAATTATTCACTATTATGGTCAAGTAATTCTTGCATTCAACGGTATGTATTATGGCCTCAGGGTACAACCGTCTCCACTGAAGCAGCGCCGGCCCATTTCACAATAGCCCAGTCGACTTGAAAGAAGCCCAATTATTCACTATTATGGTCAAGTAATTCTTGTATTCAACTGTGTGTATTATGTCCTCAGGCCATAACCAACAACATTCGTCAGTCACAGCCTTCTCCTCCTCCTTACCCACGTCCTCCTATACTCCTCCTCCTCCGCCGTCTCCTCCTTTTCTCTCTCTCCTTCTCCAGCACCTCACCTTCTCCACCTCTTCCTCCTTTCTCTCTCCACCTCTTTCACCTCCACAGTCTTCACCTCTTCCTCCTTTCTCCCTCCTCCACCTTCAACTTCACCATCTTAACCTCTTCCTCCTTTCCCTTTCCTCCTCCTTCGCCTTCCTTTCTCTCTCCTTCTCCTTCACCTCCAACTTCTTCACCTCTCCCTCTTTTCTCTCTCTCCTCCTCCTTCGCCTCTTCCTTCACCTCCGCCACCTTTCTCTCTCCACCTCCTTCACCTCATCCTCCACCTCCTTCACCTTTCTCTCTCTCCTCCTCCTTCACTGCATCCTCCATCTCCTATTTTCCTTCAACTCAACCTATTCTCATTCACTTCCTCCTTCACAGCCACCTTTCTCTCTCTCCTTCACGGTCTCCTCCGTCTCCTATTCTCTTTCATCTCATTCTATTCTCATTCAACAACTCCTCAACCTCATTTGTCTCTCCCTCCACTTCACCTCTCTCTCCTCCTCTCTCATCCTCCTCCTCCTCTCTCCCAAACACCCATTATTCCTTAGTCATCAATTTCTCAATCTCGGCAGTATTCCAATACACATGGTCAAACCCTCAATCATTCCACTTAGCGTATTATATCACTCTACAGACCTTCTCCTCACCCGTCCAACCAGCCATTCCGACCCCTCCACACACGAAAATTTGCATTATATGCATAAGAAGCAGTCAAACAGAAAGCAGCGTAGCCTAACAACAGGTCAATCGGAAAGTGAGAACCACTAAGTATGTCCTCTCTCTCCCTACACAGCCTTCAGCATCATCCTCCAACAATCCATTTCACCCTCCCCAGCCAAAATTACGCATTTTACGCCTAAGCGCCAACCAACCAGAAAGCGAGAAACCTAGAAACCGGCCAATAAGGAGTCGAGAGCACCTAAGGACGCCCTCTCTCCCTCTCTATAGTACTCCACATCACCATCCCACACGCCATTCCACACCTCTGCACACAAATTTATCTTATGTGACTAAGAACTGTCCAATCAGGAAGCTGCAAATCCTAGCGACGAGCCAATCAGGAGACGAGAATTTCTGTGCATACCTTAAAAATATCACCATTGTTCGCCATTTTATTCGAAAATATGTATAAATCAAACAATTAAACAATTAAATTAATCAAACGTGTAACATATATTCAGCATTTCCTACAAAATTATTTTAAAATATAGCAGTCAACAACAATTTTCTTCATCTTTTCATATTCATATAAGTCCAAACACAGTATTAACTTGCAACAGGACATTACCAACACAGTCACAAACACTCATTCTTGTGCAGATAAGGCCAAAAACCGAAAATCATTCAACCGCACATTCCAAATATACCGACCCTTACTCATTTCTTTTATAGCCAAGTCCAAAAACCGAAGAATCCAACAACATTCACACTACAATACGGATTTCTTCACAAAATTTTACGCATAGTCAAACCCAAAAACCTAAGAATTACTCAACCTTCCACTCTCAATATGGCGACCGGACCAACTTTTACACATAGTCAAACTCAATAACCTAAGAATCACTCAACCTTCCATTCCCAATATGGGCACTTTAACAACTTTACCGAATTGTCAAACGCAAAAACCCAACAGGAACTCAACCTTCCTTTCCTCATTTGGCAACTTCCCCAAAATTTCACGCATAGTCAAACGCAAAAACCGAAGAAGTACTCAACCTTCCTTTCCCAATATTGTGACCTTTAGCAATCATCTGCTCCCAAGGCGGCGCCAGTACAGCCTTTCCTGCACAGGCATGCTCAAATAACGAACATACAGACAATTTTTCACACACACTAAGCCCAAACAACACAAATACACACAACTTTTCAGTCGCAAGATGGAACATCGACATACTTTCACACACACACACACACACACACACACACACACACAATCTCAAAGCCCATGGAAACTTTCGGTCATCTATCCCCAAGGAATTTCTTACACACATATGAACATACAAGATACTCATATAACTTTCCAACTCCATAGATGGCGCACAAGCTGACTTTCTTGTACATGTAAGAGTACAAACCACAGAATCGTCACACATTTCTTTCAACAGGTGGCGCTTTTTCTTAAATATTGACATATTACATATCAAATATACGAAATTCACAAGCACATATTCAACAACACAAACATTTTCAATATGCGTGCGAACGAGTAGCAGAGGAACTCTTCAATTTCTAACATACATGCATATACTTTGAGCGAATTTTCTAACTTAGATTATCAACTTTACATGCAACGGCGAAGAATGTAAGTTGTGTAAGGCAAACATAGGTGTATGGCGACAAGGCGTTACGAATTGATAATTAGCAAGGTAAAATTATAAGTATGTTAGATGTGCGAGCGAGCAGAACTTGAACTTTTCAATGTAAGACACGAACTTTTACCATTGCACGAAGTCAAACTTATAATTTACGAAGTATAAACACCAAAAATGTGTGTAGAATGCGTTAAGTTGAAGAAATATGGAGTGGGGGAAAGCGCACATTCTTAAATTGTGAAAAACAAGACTCTTCAATATTTGTGTCATGTCAGCAATTTAGGTAAATTGCGAACTTAAAGAGCGAAGAAATACAACTTAGGATTACAAACAGCAAATTGCAAGACTTTTAAGGGTTGAGAGTGTTAAGTTGGTGAAGTAAAGGGGTGGGGAGAGTGTTCCATTCTTAAATTTGTTGAAAACAAGCCTCTTCATTATTTGTGCCATGTCAGCAATTTTGGCAAAGTACGAACTTAGAGAGCGAAGAAATGCAACTTAGGATTATCAACAGCAAATTACAAGACTATTTTTAGAGTTGAGAGTGCTAAGTTGGTGAAGTAAAGAAGTGGGGTGGGGGTACCATTCTTAAGTTTTGTGCAAACAAAGGTGTTCAATATATGCAACAAGTCATCAATTTTGACAAAATGCGAAAATATTGTACGAAGGAACACGAATTAGGGTTACGAGTAGCGAAATGCAAGGTGTTTAGGGTTAGCAGGCGTGTGCAACTTAGCAGAAATCTGCATTCGTCAACTCTGAAAACGCTAAGTCCATCATTTTCACCGTTCAAAGTCGATCGGCAGCTCCTTCGTGCGGCACGACGGTGGTGGCGGCGGGCGCCCCGTCCCTCACGAACGATCTCGGACTCTGCGGCGTGGCTGACGACGTGGCACGCGATCCCAATCGATCCTGCTTTGGCTCGTATGAAGTTAAAGGCTCATGCGTATTGCGGGTGAAGGAAATTTTTGAAAGAGCTGTGTCGGAGCGTATTCGACTTTAACTTCTACGAACCAAAGCCTGATCTAATTGGGAATGCGCGCCACGTCGTCAGCCACGCCGCAGGGTCCGAGGTCGTCCGTGAGGGAAGGGGCGCCCGCCGCCAACGCCACCGTGCCGCACGAAGGTGCTGCCGATCGACTTTGAACGGTGAAAATGATGGACTTAGCGTTTTCAGAGTTGACGAATGCAAATTTCTGCTAAGTTGCACACGCCTGCTAACCCTAAACACCTTGCATTTCGCTACTCGTAACCCTAATTCGTGTTCCTTCGTACAATATTTTCGCATTTTGTCAAAATTGATGACTTGTTGCATATATTGAACACCTTTGTTTGCACAAAACTTAAGAATGGTACCCCCACCCCACTTCTTTACTTCACCAACTTAGCACTCTCAACTCTAAAAATAGTCTTGTAATTTGCTGTTGATAATCCTAAGTTGCATTTCTTCGCTCTCTAAGTTCGTACTTTGCCAAAATTGCTGACATGGCACAAATAATGAAGAGGCTTGTTTTCAACAAATTTAAGAATGGAACACTCTCCCCACCCCTTTACTTCACCAACTTAACACTCTCAACCCTTAAAAGTCTTGCAATTTGCTGTTTGTAATCCTAAGTTGTATTTCTTCGCTCTTTAAGTTCGCAATTTACCTAAATTGCTGACATGACACAAATATTGAAGAGTCTTGTTTTTCACAAATTTAAGAATGTGCGCTTTCCCCCACTCCATATTTCTTCAACTTAACGCATTCTACACACATTTTTGGTGTTTATACTTCGTAAATTATAAGTTTGACTTCGTGCAATGGTAAAAGTTCGTGTCTTACATTGAAAAGTTCAAGTTCTGCTCGCTCGCACATCTAACATATTTATAATTTTACCTTGCTAATTATCAATTCGTAACGCCTTGTCGCCATACACCTATGTTTGCCTTACACAACTTACATTCTTCGCCGTTGCATGTAAAGTTGATAATCTAAGTTAGAAAATTCGCTCAAAGTATATGCATGTATGTTAGAAATTGAAGAGTTCCTCTGCTACTCGTTCGCACGCATATTGAAAATGTTTGTGTTGTTGAATATGTGCTTGTGAATTTCGTATATTTGATATGTAATATGTCAATATTTAAGAAAAAGCGCCACCTGTTGAAAGAAATGTGTGACGATTCTGTGGTTTGTACTCTTACATGTACAAGAAAGTCAGCTTGTGCGCCATCTATGGAGTTGGAAAGTTATATGAGTATCTTGTATGTTCATATGTGTGTAAGAAATTCCTTGGGGATAGATGACCGAAAGTTTCCATGGGCTTTGAGATTGTGTGTGTGTGTGTGTGTGTGTGTGTGTGTGTGTGTGTGTGTGTGTGTGTGAAAGTGTGTCGATGTTCCATCTTGCGACTGAAAAGTTGTGTGTATTTGTGTTGTTTGGGCTTAGTGTGTGTGAAAAATTGTCTGTATGTTCGTTATTTGAGCATGCCTGTGCAGGAAAGGCTGTACTGGCGCCGCCTTGGGAGCAGATGATTGCTAAAGGTAACAATATTGGGAAAGGAAGGTTGAGTACTTCTTCGGTTTTTGCGTTTGACTATGCGTGAAATTTTGGGTAAGTTGCCAAATGAGGAAAGGAAGGTTGAGTTCCTGTTGGGTTTTTGCGTTTGACAATTCGGTAAAGTTGTTAAAGTGCCCATATTGGGAATGGAAGGTTGAGTGATTCTTAGGTTATTGAGTTTGACTATGTGTAAAAGTTGGTCCGGTCGCCATATTGAGAGTGGAAGGTTGAGTAATTCTTAGGTTTTTGGGTTTGACTATGCGTAAAATTTTGTGAAGAAATCCGTATTGTAGTGTGAATGTTGTTGGATTCTTCGGTTTTTGGACTTGGCTATAAAAGAAATGAGTAAGGGTCGGTATATTTGGAATGTGCGGTTGAATGATTTTCGGTTTTTGGCCTTATCTGCACAAGAATGAGTGTTTGTGACTGTGTTGGTAATGTCCTGTTGCAAGTTAATACTGTGTTTGGACTTATATGAATATGAAAAGATGAAGAAAATTGTTGTTGACTGCTATATTTTAAAATAATTTTGTAGGAAATGCTGAATATATGTTACACGTTTGATTAATTTAATTGTTTAATTGTTTGATTTATACATATTTTCGAATAAAATGGCGAACAATGGTGATATTTTTAAGGTATGCACAGAAATTCTCGTCTCCTGATTGGCTCGTCGCTAGGATTTGCAGCTTCCTGATTGGACAGTTCTTAGTCACATAAGATAAATTTGTGTGCAGAGGTGTGGAATGGCGTGTGGGATGGTGATGTGGAGTACTATAGAGAGGGAGAGAGGGCGTCCTTAGGTGCTCTCGACTCCTTATTGGCCGGTTTCTAGGTTTCTCGCTTTCTGGTTGGTTGGCGCTTAGGCGTAAAATGCGTAATTTTGGCTGGGGAGGGTGAAATGGATTGTTGGAGGATGATGCTGAAGGCTGTGTAGGGAGAGAGAGGACATACTTAGTGGTTCTCACTTTCCGATTGACCTGTTGTTAGGCTACGCTGCTTTCTGTTTGACTGCTTCTTATGCATATAATGCAAATTTTCGTGTGTGGAGGGGTCGGAATGGCTGGTTGGACGGGTGAGGAGAAGGTCTGTAGAGTGATATAATACGCTAAGTGGAATGATTGAGGGTTTGACCATGTGTATTGGAATACTGCCGAGATTGAGAAATTGATGACTAAGGAATAATGGGTGTTTGGGAGAAAGGAGGAGGAGGATGAGAGAGGAGGAGAGAGAGGTGAAGTGGAGGGAGAGACAAATGAGGTTGAGGAGTTGTTGAATGAGAATAGAATGAGATGAAAGAGAATAGGAGACGGAGGAGACCGTGAAGGAGAGAGAGAAAGGTGGCTGTGAAGGAGGAAGTGAATGAGAATAGGTTGAGTTGAAGGAAAATAGGAGATGGAGGATGCAGTGAAGGAGGAGGAGAGAGAGAAAGGTGAAGGAGGTGGAGGATGAGGTGAAGGAGGTGGAGAGAGAAAGGTGGCGGAGGTGAAGGAAGAGGCGAAGGAGGAGGAGAGAGAGAAAAGAGGGAGAGGTGAAGAAGTTGGAGGTGAAGGAGAAGGAGAGAGAAAGGAAGGCGAAGGAGGAGGAAAGGGAAAGGAGGAAGAGGTTAAGATGGTGAAGTTGAAGGTGGAGGAGGGAGAAAGGAGGAAGAGGTGAAGACTGTGGAGGTGAAAGAGGTGGAGAGAGAAAGGAGGAAGAGGTGGAGAAGGTGAGGTGCTGGAGAAGGAGAGAGAGAAAAGGAGGAGACGGCGGAGGAGGAGGAGTATAGGAGGACGTGGGTAAGGAGGAGGAGAAGGCTGTGACTGACGAATGTTGTTGGTTATGGCCTGAGGACATAATACACACAGTTGAATACAAGAATTACTTGACCATAATAGTGAATAATTGGGCTTCTTTCAAGTCGACTGGGCTATTGTGAAATGGGCCGGCGCTGCTTCAGTGGAGACGGTTGTACCCTGAGGCCATAATACATACCGTTGAATGCAAGAATTACTTGACCATAATAGTGAATAATTGGACTTCTTTCAAGTCGATTGGACTATTGTGAAATGACCCGGCGCTACTTCAGTGGAGACGGTTGTACCCTGAGGCCATAATACACCGTTGAATACAAGAATTACTTGCCCATAATAGCGAATAATTGAGCTTCTTTCAAGTCGTCTGGGATAATTGTGAAATTGAACGTCGCTGCTTAGTAGTGATTAATACATAGCACAGCGGTTGGATTGACGTAATATGCCGACGGATTAAGACATTATGCCTGGGAATTAGAGTAATACTGTGGCGGATTAAGGTATTAGTCCGGTACCGTGGCGGATTAGCGCGGTGGATTAGGACAATAGCGCTGCGGATTAGTGCGGCGACCCTGCGGATTAGGGTAATAGACCTGTATTATAGCAGTGGATTAGGATAATAGATAATTAGCAAGTCATTAGCACTATAAGGTAATAGATAATTAGCAGGTCATTAGCACTGTGGATTAGTATAATAATTAATTAATGAGCAATTAGTATAATAGATAATTACCTTAATAGACCATTAATGGGTCATTAGTAAGGGGGCGTGGCTCATTAGTAAGGGGGCGTGGCCCATTAGTCAATGGGGGCGTGGCTGGGGGCGTGGCAGGGGCGTGGCTCATTAGGGATAAGCCGGCGATAAGCCTTCCTTTGTTCTGTCAGTGGTACCCCTTCTCTACTCACACACACACATATATATATATAATTGTATCAGGCCTATATATAACATATAACACAAATAAGTGCACATGTATATGAACGTGCATGCACTTGGTCTATTGTATACAGACGGTGCATTGAAAATTGTCTTTTTCTAAACAATTACAATTCCTTACTATAGTAGCCTATGTCTACTTCTGCATTATATGTATTATGCATGCATATATATATATATATATAATATATAATTAAGATAATTCGACTGAAGCGCAGCTCTAAATTTACTTTGATCTACTTAGAGCTACCGGTTGCTACCCTATAGTTTATATAGATGCAATGAACATACATGTCTAGTACATATATATATTTATACATATTAGGGCTGTTGTTCGATTAAAAATTTTAATCGAAATTAATCGTGCGATTAATTTTTTTAATCGCAATTAACGCCAAATTAATCGCAATACATTTCCGTCAAAAATATTAATCTTATACTATTTACTAAGGACCCCAGAAGCATATAGTTTTAATGACTGAATGCATTATTTCTATTGCAAACATATTCAATAACCTCGTCTCAGTTGTCCTTCTGTAAACATTTATCATTTTAAACCTGGATCCAATGGTCTTGCCATCTCCTATAGTTCAACCAATGTAGTCTGACGGGGTGAGGAAACAAGTTTAGTGGACGATGTAGGCGATAATTGAGCAAAGAGTTGCTACGATAATAGCCCACTCAAATTCTTTTTTGGAATATTTGCCAACGAATGTATCACTAGTTTTTAGTATGAGCCTTCCGTTTAAAACGAGTTTTTCTGCCTCTGATTCCATTTTAATCGCGTACGATTAATGCGTTAAAATTTTTAATCGCAAATTTTTTAACTCGTTAATCGCACGCGTTAACGCGATTAAATCAACAGCCCTAATACATATATGTATAAATGTATATATATATATAATAAACGTTTTCTTCTGGCTGTTTTTTTTTACCAGCCACGTTATATACATCAAAATTGACATTCTGGCAATTCTAGCGCAATCAGTGTAAGGCGAACAAACGTTTGGAAGCGATATATACAGGGTGGGCCAAAAAAAAGACCCCCCTAAGATTTTTGCCAATATCTTCACCAAAAGTAAGAATTTCGAAATGAAATTTTACAGTCTTATAGACAATTCATATTTACACCAGATGGCCAGATTTCATCAAAATATTTCAAACACAACAAAAGTTATGACACTTTTAGTGAGGCCACCCCCTGTTTTTTGACGATTCAAAAACGAAACGCAAAAAAATTAGGTTTTTTGTCAATATTGTGGCCAGAAATAAGAATTTCGAAATGAAATTTTTACAGGCTTATAGGCAATTCATATTTACACATTAAGGCCGGATTTCATCAAAATATTTCAAACACAACACAAGTTATACCACTTTTAGCGAGACCACCCACCGTTTTTGACGATTTAAAAACCAAACGCACCAAAAAGTAGCAAAAACACGATTTTTAAAGCCCCGTCTCAAATAACTGTTGTCAAATGAACTTGGTAGTGCTCCACAACTTGTGTTCAATGTGCCCACCACCAGTGCCAAAACTTCTTTTGAGTCTCTTTGCAAAGTTCTTGATGGACCCCTGATTAATCTGACTAATTTCTTATTTACCAATTTGATTGTCATCTTGCTAAGTGACTTCTCAGTGATGTGCAGCTACGCTGGTACCCTGTTTCTTTTTTAAATAGTAATAATAATGATATAAAGGCTATTTGATAACAATTATATGAGATGAGACTTTAAAAAATTGTGTTTTTGCTACTGTTTGCTGCGTTACGTCATTGAAACGTCAAAAAACAGGGGGTGGCCTCACTAAAAGTGATATAACTTTTGTGCTGTTTGAAATATTTTGATGAAATCTGGCCATCATGTGTGGATATGAATTGTCTTTCAGCGTGTAACATTTCATTTTGATATTTTACTTTTGGCCAAGATATTGGCCAAAATAATTGAGTTGATTTTTTTAAACTTTTTGTTGCGTCGGGTTTTTGAATTGTCAAAAATGGTGGGTGGCTTCACTAAAAGTGGTATAACTTTTGTTCTGTTTGAAATATTTTAATGAAATCTGGCCATCATGTGTAAATATGAATTGTCTTTAAGGCTGTAAAATTTCATTACAAAATTCTTACTTTTGGTCAAGATATTGGCAAAATCCTTAGGGGGTCTTTTTTTGGCCCACCCTGTATATATATACATATATATATATGGCCGTTGGATTGTTGTTGTGCGCTGTTTACCTCTTCAGCCCAAATAATCTCGCTCTTGAGGATGATAAATGTCACAGTGCCACCTTGATATCTACCACCGTATACCACCTTGGTTATCTACCACCGTATACCACCTTGAAATCTTCCACCGTATGCCACCGTGAAATCTAGTAATCTACCACCGTGCTACTTCACAATCCGCCTATATATCGTCAAACTGACGTGTACTTGGCTGCAGACCATGTAACTAGTGAGAAACCAAATTGCTTTTTTAGTTCATCACTGTGTCCAATGTATGGATTAAACAGTAGAGGCTCAGCAATAGGGGCTGACTTCAGAAGAATTAAAATCTTATTGTTGCATCCGACATAGGCTAGGCCTATTTACATGCGTATTAATAGGCGTATAATTACTTGTCTGTTTATTCGTGTTTTGCAATAATTATTTACCTCTACTAGCATCTGGAGCGCGACGACGTATTGCTTTTCAGTGCTGTAGAACTCTTGGAGAATGAAATCTCTCTTGTCCTGAAATTGAAAAAAACAAATTTGGTCTAAATCCGACATCTAGACAATCAGTCAGACAGACGGACAAACAGTCAGACAGACAGACGAACATTAAGACAGATAAATAGTCAGACAGAGACAAGTAGTTGGACAGACAAGACAGGTGGAAATTGCAAGAGACATACCAACAGAGCGTGAGACACGCAAAATGAGGGGAAAGAGGCGTGAGTGAATAGCATACCGGAAGAAGAGAGGCTCCTACCCTACGTACGTTATCGAAAATCATAACGTGACTATATACAGGGTGGCGCATAAAAAGTGAGACCGCCTCGTTAAAACTTTTGTATTATTTATTCAGTTATGTTTTTGTGTATTTTTTAAACTGTAAATTTATCCTTACTCAATAACTCAACGTGTGACATCAATATTTCGTGAATTTTCTGTCGCCATATTTACAGTTTATGTCATTTTATGCAGAGTTTATAAAATGACAAAAATAACAGCAGAAGATCGTATTCTCATTCAAAATTTGCAAAATAAAAAACAATGAGGAGCTAAGCGAATGATAACTGAGTTTCCATATAGAGTTTGGAGTAAAGCAAGTCTTAATCGACTTTTTAGAAAGATTCTTGCCGATTGTACGACAGCGCGTAAGTCAGGAAATGGCCGCCCGAAGTCCGTTTGAACAGTACGGAATATTCAGCGTGTCAGTGAGCGTGAACATTTCAGACGTGGCATCATGGTTTCGGTCGGTGTGCCTCAAATGGGAAAACCAGTGTGGTGTTTGTTGAACATGGAGCGAAAGTGAGCACTGGCTATCATTGTGACCCCGTCTTAAGACAAGGATTACATTCGGATAATTGAGCGAGATGTAATCGTCAAAAACTGGACACTGCAACAAGGCGGATCGCCGTCGCACACAACAAAACACGATCAACTTTCTTCTTCGGGAGGATGTCACCTTTATCGGACCAGACGCGTGGCCTCCAAATAGACAGGACCTAAACCCGGTAGATTATGCTATTTGGGTGCTCTCCAACTAAAAGTCTACATTCGTCGTAAATTTACAACAATAGATTAATAATTATTGAAACTGGCCATTGAATAGTGGCAAAAATTATCTCTGCGGTTTATAAACAGAAGCATTGACCAGTGGCGCAGACGTTTAGAGATAACTATTGAGAACCGAGAAGGACACATTGAATTTGACTTCTGATTCTGTGTGAACTAACATTTGGCAACAATTTGCTTGTTTTTTATTGAAGAAAAAGTTTTAAAACAATTTTTTATTTGAAGTTATACTAGGCGGTCTCACTTTTTATGCGCTACCCTGTATATATAGGCACCTTGGCAACCTTGGTGTGCACAGGGTGTTCTATAGTCTAAATTTGGCGATACTCTTGACAGCACGAATACATCATGTGTTTCCCGGTATGCTATTCCGCATAAGGAAAAGAGGCACCTGAGAGGAAGGACTCCCAACCTTCAACATGCGTCCGAATGGTCAGCGCTGAGGAACTATGATCACATGCGATCCATTCTTGATCCGTGGGACGCCTTCTACGTCTATACCAGCAAACGACACTGTGGCTAGCAATATTACAATCACATTCCTACGAGAATGTGATCATCATGATTAAGGATCCTGGCTATGTTATATGCGGCAGGGATTAAGTTCATGTTCCCCATGAAGAATAAACTTAAGCTTATGAGAAGTTGAGTAGGTCTCTGTACTAGATCGAGGGTCGGTGGTGAAGCTATCTCACGGGTTAATCGACCCGACCCAGGAAACCTCAGCCCACGAAATGGTACAGACAGACGGTAAATCAAGCAACAAAAAGACGGCTATATACCCACACCCAGACTTGTCTGATAACAGCAGAAAAACTCAACCAGCATTATACATATATGTTAAAACCTTCACCGACGCTGAATACAGCAGCTAACCTATCCGACAGACGGCTGAGTCCGGTCTTGCTCTCTCTGTGTATGTGTGTGTGTGTCTCTCTCTCCCTCTCTTCAGTCTCTTACTATCTATCTATCTATCTATCTATCTATCTATCTATCTATCTATCTATCTATCTATCTATCTATCTATCTATCTATCTATCTATCTATCTATCTATCTATCTATCTATCTATCTATCTATCTATCTATCTATCTATCTATCTATCTATCTATCTATCTATCTATCTATCTATCTATCTATCTATCTATCTATCTATCTATCTATCTATCTATCTATCTATCTATCTATCTATCTATCTATCTATCTATCTATCTATCTATCTATCTGTATCTCTCTATCTCTCTTCTCTCTCTCACTCCCTCTCCCTCTCCTTCTCCCTCTCCCTCTCTCTCCCTCTCCCTCTCCCCCTCCCTCTCTTTCTCTCTCTCTCTCTGCTCAGTAATATCGATGTTTTCAATCTCCTAGACCCGCTCCATGCCACTGCCTGACGCTCTCCCCTCCTGGTGTTTGCGACCGCTCGCTGTAATGTAATGTAATGTATATAACTCCTCAACGTTGTTGCGCCTTTCCTGACCTATCATCCTGACACACGTGATGAACAGATCGACCACAACATCACATACACATATATATGTATACCAACCGGTAGAAGAGAGGCAGCCGTCATTCACCCTATATAGATCTATATACACCTCAAGTCCCCTATACAGCCTCTCCCCATCTGCCAGACCAGCTATGACTTAGATTGCACAGTTTCAACCTCCCATCGACCAAGAATCAGTCTAACTACATCCCGTGATTCTTATTTAAAGACGTTTAATTCAACTTTATTAACCCTCGGAGGCTAACCTGGAGTGTTTTTTTCACCCCACTGTCAGTATTTGCCCTGAATCTATTTACTGCTTTAAAATTCTGTCATGCGCTTTTGTGTATCTGTTCATAGATGATTTTGGCTTAATTCCACAATTTTTAAAAATTTTATGTCGAATGCACGGTCACGTGACTGAAGTCAGACAATGGCCATTGTTATTAACAATGCATTTGTGTTGAAGAGTTTTCGACGGTTATCAGCAGCAAATGCCGCTAAACTGATATCAGAATTGATATTAATGGCTTGAAAATGATGATGGTGATGAGGATAATGTAGAGTTTGTTGATTGTAATGATGTCTCGGAGCCAGATAATGTTGAAATCGATGATGTCATGGACCTAGCCTACGTGTTGCAACTTTGTATGTGGAAAGCATGCAACAAAGCATTACTTGTGTATAGGTCTATAGATGACCGTAGACTCGAAGATTGTGCTGATATTTTAACTTAGTTAGGTTTCACAGATTGTAAAATCTATGCTGATCTTGAATTAGGTGCCGTTGTTGATCAAACATGGTCTAATATTATATCATAGGCCTATAATGGTGTGGGGTGAAAAATATACCCCAGGTTATCCAAAATGTGATTTTTTTACAGGTTAGCCTCCGAGGGTTAAAAAATATTCCAATAACAAACTCTAACTCGGCACCACACCTAATTTGGGCAACTTGCATCCATTCGCGTTCATCACAACGGAATTTATTGTATTAAAACGAATATTGATGGGTTTATATTATGTGCAGGGTCATCTGTGGTGGCGGAAGAGCAGATTGCTGAGATTCAAGACCATGGACCTACTTAAACCATATCTATTGACCAAAAAGCCACGCAGCACATAGCCTATGCAATCATGCATTCCTGGTTAACATCGACATAGTTGTGAATAAATAGTAAGATGCCAATCTGAGCAGTCTCTGAGTGACTTATTTTATATTCTATTTTAAATGTTGTTTCTCTCCGTTTCTATAGCGCCCCTTCATGCTTTCAACCCAGAAGTGTCACTCCGAAGCGCCCGAGCAATTGCGAATGCAGTAGGCCTACTTACTCAATGTCCGAACGCGGCGGCTTGAGGTGGATTCAAACCTGGAACCCTTTGGCTCCAATGCACCGACGTCACCATTGTACCACCGCGACCCACGACTTTTGATGTTATTCTTAACGAAACAGAGCACAAGTCAACAGCGGTACTGACAAGTCAACAGCGGTGTTCAGAAGACTTTAATTTTAAATTCGTATTTTAGCAATGTTTTAGTCAGGATGTCGTGACGTCATCTTTGATGTACTCTTGTTGATGGTTGGTCTCCGGTTTTGAGTTTAGCCATTTTGTTCAGTCACGTTTCCAAAGTTTAATAAATGTGTTTCAAACTGTTCGAATCGAATGGGCCAAAAGAACAATCTATAGAACAAAATCTGGTAGCAGAGCGTGGTTTGAAATAGACTAATAGTTTCGCGAGTTCAGTATCGGAAAAACATTATCGAGAAACACGAACTTTGGATCTACGTCAAAATGGCGGACGCTAATTCGGACATTATCGAATTCATCGAAGAAACGGTAAGCGTGGACATCATAAAACTGTCGAAGTCACGGGCAAAAGCAAAATTCACACGGAGTCGGCATAGCCTGTTGAGATTTCTGGACGAATCGCCAGTCGATAAAAAAGAAATTCGGAAACACCAGGAGCAGTTGTCAGATAGCATGGAATCGGCAATGAACATATGGAAGAACTAGTGACGATCTACAATGAAAATCGGGACCAAGATAACATTCGCCAACTGTGTACTGAAATGGACACGATGGAAGCGGAATTCTCTTCTACCATGAAACAGTCTCGTCAGGGTCGCCATTCTCCCCTTTGTGATGCCTGCGCATCACAAAGGGGAGAAAAAGATCGAACTGAAACTATATCCACACCACTCTACTCCACACGCAGATATGATTAGTTACTTTTCCAATCAAATACGAGGAAGCATCATGGTCCATGGAAGAGGAATAAAAGCAGAGAAGAAAGTGAGAAGCAAATATGAATATGAACGATGAGGAATAGTAAAAGAACCAAGAAAGAAATATATAGAAGAAGACATATATTGAGAACGGAGGTGGGAGTGTGGGTAGTAGAGAGAAGAATGTGGAAGCAAAGCAGAAGAATGCCACAGAATAATAATAATATTATACTCAAAATACCTTCTATAATAGACTCAATAGGGTCAGACAAATTCATCGACGTAATCATCTAGGCCAAAACCAGAAGTTATTTGCAGATGGCGTTTATGAAATACACAACAGCCATCCACTGAAAGAAAGACCGACAGACAAGGAGAGAGAATCGGAGAGAGAAAGAGATGGAGACCTATTGGAAAAATGGATGGAACACTGAAGAAGGCTCAAGGGCCAAATCACCAGATACCGCGGAAGAGGGGAACTCATACTCAAGATAAGCAGTTATACGCTTTCATTACGCGGTACATCTTCAAGCGTCCATGCTATACTTAACACAATTCCAAAGCCCTATTGTCTTCTGCATGCCTCTGTCTGTCTTCCTGTTTGTCTGCTTTTTATAGGAACCTTAATGTCAACAAGAGATATCGGTCTTGCACAAACAAGGCCAGAATAAGTTGGTGAGTTTGACAGCATAATAATTATGCCAGTATAGGATAAGATTACATTTATTAAGCAGCTTAGAAAACCTTAGAAGCCAGTCAGAAGCTGAATGTTTTGGCCAGTCAAAGCCATGTGACCGAATACTGCAGGACAAATTGATGACGCACAGCCAAACTATAGTAGTTCGTTGCAACCGATGCAAATAAGCCAGTTGCATTCCAGATGAGAAGACGAAGAGGGTCAGACTCTTTTGTGCTGTCGACCCTCATCACTTGAGAACAGGCTTCTCTCCGTGTAATCTACGACATGAACATCCTCTCTACATCTATCTTTTCCTCTCTGTCACACGCGGTTGAAGACCATTTCAGTTGATCGTGGTCTTTTCAGGTCAGGGACAACTCTATCTAGTGAGCACTCTAAAAGTGGCTCTATATACAAACACCCACTTTGAAATATTTACAGACATAGAACAACGTGAGCTGAAGCCTGAAGCACAGACATGGTAAGTAACACTATAGGTCTAACCATGCAGCAAAGCTATCGACATTTATAGCAAAACGTGTTCAGCATCATTTGTATACGCATTGAAGCCATTCGCATCCCTGCAGCTGTGAAACGCGACATTGAAGCGGCTACATAATTACGTACATGTAGGCCATCAATGCCCATCATCCTTTCGCCTGTACAGTTGCTGTGGGCGAGGACCCAATCAAGCGCACGCATTTAGGATGTGCATGCCACCGTTCATACGAGATCAAGTCCACCTCTGCCGCCATCCACCGTCGCCGTAGAGTCACGTATTCCTTCTCTTTGCGATAACAGTTAGACGTCTGAGACTCTGAGTCGGTCTGACGTTATCCAGAGCATATTTGCAATCGATTAATGGATGTGTAAAAGGTTGGTTGCATTGGTTGCTATGCTGCTTTTATTGAGCAACTACGAATATAATTGTAAAATGCAGACGATGTAAGAGTCGCTGAGTTCGGCGTTGCTGACGTTGGAGTCGTATAATACGACGTCCGCTAAAGAATAGACTGAGATCCCGAGGAAAGGAGGTTCAGGTTTTCTATTCCCATGCCAAGAGGAACAGCGGTACTCATAACAGAATATAATAAATAGCCTGCAAATATATGGGGCTAATGGTAACCTACAAAGCACGTACATGTACGCCCTACGGGGTGCGAACTTGTTACCTCTCGCTCACCATGCCAGCGTGTTATCCAATGTGCTACGAACAAACGTACATGTATGTATGTATGAATACATGTGCACTGTGCAGTGCACGCAGACATACATGTACATCGGGCCCAAAGTATCTTCTTAACATACTGGCATCGTCAATTATGTATTTTCTTTTGCTGAAGGCTGGCTACAGTCATGTTCTGAATAGACCTTAGTCATATTATTATTATTATTATTATTATTATTATTATTATTATTATTATTATTATTATTATTATTATTATTATTATTTATTTTTGAAAAGAAACGGAAAAGTCATACAGGCTAATGGAAACGCTCTATTATATATTATATATTATATATTATTCGCTGTTCAACGCAGTGGGCGAAGCATAGTAACTTGATTTATTGTGTGTCAATTGCGAGCGAAGTGAGAGCAAAAGCAGGACCTGATGAACCGAAACTGTGGTTCGATGATGCGGTCAAGGACTCTGCTCTACAACGATATAGTCTAAAAGGCTGAAGGAATGTGAGCAGTTACTTTTTTTATTATTTTTTATTTGTCCATGAAGCTGATTTTGTGACAGTGAATATGTTCTTCGTTACCGTACTTTTTTATTACTTTTTATTTGTCCATGAAGCTGATTTTGTGACAGTGAATATGTTCTTCGTTACCGTACTTGTCTGAAACGAACCGAATGAAGCTCTGTCGGTAAGTTAGGAATGTAATGAGATGAAGTACATAATACACTGCAAGTAGGGTAGAAACGTTGCTTTAACCCCCAAATGTCACGTGACCAGTGACGTCATCGTAATTAGGGTAATTAGGGTAATTAGGGTAATTAGGGTAATTAGGGTAATTAGGGTAATTAGGGTAATTAGGTCATCTTAAGACATCTTATAGTAATTAGGGCATCTTAAGACATCTTAATAAGGGCAATTAGGGCATCTTAAGACATCTTACCTAACATCTTATAGTAATTAGGACATCTTAAGACATCTTACCTATAATAATTAGGGCATCTTAAGACATCTTACCTATATTAATTAGGTATTTATGCTAACTATAGCAATTAGTGAACCCTATTTAGCACTACAAGACCCGCTCGCCCGGTCCACCCCGCCGGAAATGAGTCACCGGAAATGAGTCATCGGAACCGCGGCAGAGCGGTAATTGTCTGGGAACATCCGGTCACCAGCGGCAGCGAGGTAATTGCCCACTTTAAAGCCCCATTCATCACCGCCTACACTATAATTATCCACTTTCACATCCGGCCATCGGCGGCAGCGAGGTAATTGGCCACTTTCAAGTCCCTTCATCAACGCCTACACTATAATTACCCACTTTCACATCCGGGCATCGGCGGCAGAGAGGTAATTGCAGAAATGAGTCACCGGAAAAGCGGCGCTGCATTCCTTCAGTCATCAATTTCTCTATCTCGGCATATATCCGCATCATTCATATCCACACGCCCAACAATATTTCAGTCTTTTAGGTATAATATATCACTCTACAACATCTAACCTCACCCACCAACCCGCCATTCCACCCCTCCACACACGCAAATTTGCATTATATGCATAAGAATCTACCAAATAGTAAGCGGCAAACCCTAACAACGCGTCAAACGGAAAGCGAGAAACTCTAAATATGCCATCTCTCTCCATCCTCAGCCTTCAACCTCACACTCCAACCAGCCATTCCACCCTCCCCACCCAAAAACTGCGCATTTTACTCCTAAGACCTAGCCAAACAGTAATCGAGAGGCCTAGAAACCGACCAATAAGGAGTCGAGAACGTCTAGGGACGGCATCTCTCTCTCCCCTATAGCAGGCCACCTCACCCTCCACCCCGCCATTCCAAGCCTCTGCACACAAATTTATTCTATACGGCTAAGAACTGACCAATCAGGAAGCAGCAAATCCTAGCGATGAGCCAATCAGCAGGCGAGAATTTTTTGTGTATATCTCTAGAATATATCCATTATTCACCATTTTATTCGAAAATAGCCATAAATCAAGCATTTATACATTTAAATTATCCAAAAGTGTAATATAGATTCAGCATTTCCTACCAAATTATTCCAAACTATAGCAGCCAACAACAATTTTCTTCATCGGGTCATATTCATACAAGGACAAACACAGTATGAACTTCCATCAAGGCATTACATAGATAGTCACAGGCATCAGTTCTTGTGCAGCTAAGTCCAACTACCACAGGCTCATTGAACCGGCCAGCCCCAATATGGTGACCTATCCAACTTTCACGCACACTCATACACAAAAACCGAAGAACCCCTCAACCTTCCATTCCCAATATGGAGTCCTTTCCAACTTTCACGCACACTCATACACAAAAACCGAAGAACCCCTCAACCTTCCATTCCCAATATGGCGTCCTTTTCAACTTTCACGCACACTCATACACAAAAACCGAAGAATCACTCAACCTTCCATTCCTAATATGGCGCCCTTTCCAACTTTCACGCAGGCTCATACACAAAACCGAAGAATCCCTCACCCTTCCACCTTTCTAACTTTCACGCACACTCATACACAAAAACCGAAGAGTCACTCAACCTTCCATTCCCAATATGGCGCCGTTTCCAACTTTCACGCACACTCATACACAAAAACTGAAGAATTCCTCACCCTTCCATTCCCAATATGGCAACCTTTCCAACTTTCACGCACACTCATACACAAAAACCGAAGAATCACTCAGCCTTCCATTCCCAATATGGCGTCCTTTCTAACTTTCATACACAGTCAAACTCAAAAACCGAAGAATCATACAACCTTCCATATCCAATACGGCAGCCTTTCCAACATTCATACACAGGCAAACTCAAAAGCCGAAGAATCACTCAGCCTTCCATTCCCAATATGGCGACCTTTCTAACTTTCATACACAGGCAAACTCAAAAGCCGAAGAATCCCTCAACCTTCCATTCCCAATATGGTGTCCTTTGTCATTCAAGGCAGCACCCCAGTATCCTTTTCAGTCTGAACATACCCAACTAACGAACATATACTCAACCTTTCATGCATGCTAAGTCCACACACACACACACACACACACACACACACACACACACACACACACACACACACACACACACACACACACACACAGGCATATACACAAATCCGCACACACAAACTCAAAAGTCATGAAAACTCTCAACCTTCTATTCCCAAGTAATTTCCTCCGCATATAGGATCAGTCAACTAGGTCATATAACTTTCCAACTCCAAAGATGGCGCACAAGGTGACATTCTTGTGCATGTAAGAGCACAAACCACAGAACCGACATACATTTCTATCAACAGGTGGCGCTTTTCATAAATCTTAGCATATTACATATCAAATATATGAAATTCGCAAGCATGCATTCAACAACACATCCCTTTTCAATATGCGTGCGAACGAGTGGAAGTAGTCGAGAACGGATAAAGCGCATAGAGGCCAGCACTTTTCAATTTCTATCATATGCGCATTTGCTTTGTTCAAATTTGCTAACTTAGGATATCAACTTTTCAGGTAACAAAGAAGAATGTAAGCTGTGTAAGGGAAACAGTTGAAGCGAATGCCCACACAGTTGGTCGAATCGAACATTGTCAAAATAAAATTCTGAATATGTTAGATGTGTGAGCGTGAAGAACTTGAACTTTTCAATGTAAGACATCAACTGGGACAATTGTACGAAGTCAAACTTGTAATTTTCGAAGTACGAAACACAGAAAATGCAGGTCAAATGTAGCAAGTTGTAGAAATATGGGGTGGGGGAAGTGAGTATTCTTAAGTTTGTGGAAACACGCATGTTCATTATTTGTATGCCACAAATAATTTTGGTAAAGTACGAACTTAGAGAGTGAAGAAGGGCAACTTAGGGTTACAAGATGCAAACTACAAGACATTTTAGGGTTGAGAGTGTTAAGTTGGTGATGCGCAGGGGTGGGGAGGGTGTACCATTCTTAAGTTTTGAGCAAACAAAAATGTTCATTATTTGTAACATGTCACCAATTTTGGTAGAATACGAAAATGGAATGCGAAGAAACACGAATTAGGGTTACGAGTGGCGAATTGCAATGCGTATTAGGATTTCGCAGGCGGGTACAACTTAGCAAAAATCTGCATTCGCCAACTCTTAAAACGCTAAGTCCGAAATTTTCGCCGTGCAAAGTCGATCGGCGGCGCCTTCGAGCGTCGCGGCAGCGGAGGCTGCGGACGCCCCTTCTCACACGGGCGACCTCGGACCCTGCTGCGAGGCGATGATGATGGTGCGCTTTTCCCAATTAGATCAAGCTTTGGCTCGTAGAAGGTAAAGTCGAATACGCTCCGACACAGCTCTTTCAAAAATTTCCCTTACCCGCAATACGCATGAGTCTTTACCTTCATACGAGTCAAAGCAGGATCGATTGGGAAAGCGTGCCACGTCGTCTCCTCGCCGCAGGCCTCGAGGTCGTCCGTGTGGGAAGGGGTGCCCGTCGCCTCCGCTGCCGCGACGCTCGAAGGCGCCGCCGATCGACTTTGCACGGCGAAAATTTCGGACTAAGCGTTTTAAGAGTTGGCGAATGCAGATTTTTGCTAAGTTGTACCCGCCTGCGAAATCCTAATACGCATTGCAATTCGCCACTCGTAACCCTAATTCGTGTTTCTTCGCATTCCATTTTCGTATTCTACCAAAATTGGTGACATGTTACAAATAATGAACATTTTTGTTTGCTCAAAACTTAAGAATGGTACACCCTCCCCACCCCTGCGCATCACCAACTTAACACTCTCAACCCTAAAATGTCTTGTAGTTTACATCTTGTAACCCTAAGTTGCCCTTCTTCACTCTCTAAGTTCGTACTTTACCAAAATTATTTGTGGCATACAAATAATGAACATGCGTGTTTCCACAAACTTAAGAATACTCACTTCCCCCACCCCATATTTCTACAACTTGCTACATTTGACCTGCATTTTCTGTGTTTCGTACTTCGAAAATTACAAGTTTGACTTCGTACAATTGTCCCAGTTGATGTCTTACATTGAAAAGTTCAAGTTCTTCACGCTCACACATCTAACATATTCAGAATTTTATTTTGACAATGTTCGATTCGACCAACTGTGTGGGCATTCGCTTCAAATGTTTCCCTTACACAGCTTACATTCTTCTTTGTTACCTGAAAAGTTGATATCCTAAGTTAGCAAATTTGAACAAAGCAAATGCGCATATGATAGAAATTGAAAAGTGCTGGCCTCTATGCGCTTTATCCGTTCTCGACTACTTCCACTCGTTCGCACGCATATTGAAAAGGGGTGTGTTGTTGAATGCATGCTTGCGAATTTCATATATTTGATATGTAATATGCTAAGATTTATGAAAAGCGCCACCTGTTGAAAGAAATGTATGTCGGTTCTGTGGTTTGTGCTCTTACATGCACAAGAATGTCAGCTTGTGCGCCATCTTTGGAGTTGGAAAGTTATATGACCTAGTTGACTGATCCTATATGCGGAGGAAATTACTTGGGAATAGAAGGTTGAGAGTTTTCATGACTTTTGAGTTTGTGTGTGCGGATTTGTGTATATGCCTGTGTGTGTGTGTGTGTGTGTGTGTGTGTGTGTGTGGACTTAGCATGCATGAAAGGTTGAGTATATGTTCGTTAGTTGGGTATGTTCAGACTGAAAAGGATACTGGGGTGCTGCCTTGAATGACAAAGGACACCATATTGGGAATGGAAGGTTGAGTGATTCTTCGGCTTTTGAGTTTGCCTGTGTATGAAAGTTAGAAAGGTCGCCATATTGGGAATGGAAGGCTGAGTGATTCTTCGGCTTTTGAGTTTGCCTGTGTATGAATGCTGGAAAGGCTGCCGTATTGGATATGGAAGGTTGTATGATTCTTCGGTTTTTGAGTTTGACTGTGTATGAAAGTTAGAAAGGACGCCATATTGGGAATGGAAGGCTGAGTGATTCTTCGGTTTTTGTGTATGAGTGTGCGTGAAAGTTGGAAAGTTTTGCCATATTGGGAATGGAAGGGTGAGGAATTCTTCAGTTTTTGTGTATGAGTGTGCGTGAAAGTTGGAAACGGCGCCATATTGGGAATGGAAGGTTGAGTGACTCTTCGGTTTTTGTGTATGAGTGTGCGTGAAAGTTAGAAAGGTGGAAGGGTGAGGGATTCTTCGGTTTTGTGTATGAGCCTGCGTGAAAGTTGGAAAGGGCGCCATGTTGGGAATGGAAGGTTGAGTGATTCTTCGGTTTTTGTGTATGAGTGTGCGTGAAAGTTGAAAAGGACGCCATATTGGGAATGGAAGGTTGAGGGGTTCTTCGGTTTTTGTGTATGAGTGTGCGTGAAAGTTGGAAAGGACTCCATATTGGGAATGGAAGGTTGAGGGGTTCTTCGGTTTTTGTGTATGAGTGTGCGTGAAAGTTGGATAGGTCACCATATTGGGGCTGGCCGGTTCAATGAGCCTGTGGTAGTTGGACTTAGCTGCACAAGAACTGATGCCTGTGACTATCTATGTAATGCCTTGATGGAAGTTCATACTGTGTTTGTCCTTGTATGAATATGACCCGATGAAGAAAATTGTTGTTGGCTGCTATAGTTTGGAATAATTTGGTAGGAAATGCTGAATCTATATTACACTTTTGAATAATTTAAATGTATAAATGCTTGATTTATGGCTATTTTCGAATAAAATGGTGAATAATGGATATATTCTAGAGATATACACAAAAAATTCTCGCCTGCTGATTGGCTTATCGCTAGGATTTGCTGCTTCCTGATTGGTCAGTTCTTAGCCGTATAGAATAAATTTGTGTGCAGAGGCTTGGAATGGCGGGGTGGAGGGTGAGGTGGCCTGCTATAGGGGAGAGAGAGATGCCGTCCCTAGACGTTCTCGACTCCTTATTGGTCGGTTTCTAGGCCTCTCGATTACTGTTTGGCTAGGTCTTAGGAGTAAAATGCGCAGTTTTTGGGTGGGGAGGGTGGAATGGCTGGTTGGAGTGTGAGGTTGAAGGCTGAGGATGGAGAGAGATGGCATATTTAGAGTTTCTCGCTTTCCGTTTGACGCGTTGTTAGGGTTTGCCGCTTACTATTTGGTAGATTCTTATGCATATAATGCAAATTTGCGTGTGTGGAGGGGTAGAATGGCGGGTTGGTGGGTGAGGTTAGATGTTGTAGAGTGATATATTACACCTAAAAGACTGGAATATTGTTGGGCGTGTGGATATGAATGATGCGGATATATGCCGAGATAGAGAAATTGATGACTGAAGGAATGCAGCGCCGCTTTTCCGGTGACTCATTTCTGCAATTACCTCTCTGCCGCCGATGCCCGGATGTGAAAGTGGGTAATTATAGTGTAGGCGTTGATGAAGGGACTTGAAAGTGGCCAATTACCTCGCTGCCGCCGATGGCCGGATGTGAAAGTGGATAATTATAGTGTAGGCGGTGATGAATGGGACTTTAAAGTGGGCAATTACCTCGCTGCCGCTGGTGACCGGATGTTCCCAGACAATTACCGCTCTGCCGCGGTTCCGATGACTCATTTCCGGTGACTCATTTCCGGCGGGGTGGACCGGGCGAGCGGGTCTTGTAGTGCTAAATAGGGTTCACTAATTGCTATAGTTAGCATAAATACCTAATTAATATAGGTAAGATGTCTTAAGATGCCCTAATTATTATAGGTAAGATGTCTTAAGATGTCCTAATTACTATAAGATGTTAGGTAAGATGTCTTAAGATGCCCGAATTGCCCTTATTAAGATGTCTTAAGATGCCCTAATTACTATAAGATGTCTTAAGATGACCTAATTACCCTAATTACCCTAATTACCCTAATTACCCTAATTACCCTAATTACCCTCATTACCCTAATTACCCTAATTACCCTAATTACGATGACGTCACTGGTCATGTGACATTTGGGGGTTAAAGCAACGTTTCTACCCTACTACTGCATTTGCCACGAAGTGTAGGATCTTATTATTATTATTATTATTATTATTATTATTATTATTATTATTATTATTATTATAAGAATCATTTATTTCCATTTCAAACAGTGCAACATCAATTAACTGTGCGCGATGAACAGAGAACGCCTGACAAACACAGGCATTATTATTATTTTTATTTTTTATTTTTATTTTTTTTATTTATTATTTTTTTTGGGTCTGGAACGGCTACGCTTCATCCAATTCTGTCAAGTATTATTATTATTATTATTATTATTATTATTATTATTATTATTATTATTATTATTATTATTATTATTATTATTATAGTCACACGTCTTCCGGCCTCGGCTCAGCCAAAGTGCCTCGAATTATTAATTATTATTATTATTATTATTTTTTATTTTATTTTTATTATTAAAATATCATTTATTAATTAAAACAACCTGTTGCTAAACAATATCCGGAGATATAAATAATGTTGCTCTGGAACGGCTCACTCGGTAGTGTCTGGTTGAGCAAAAGTGCCTCGGAAAGAAATAGCATTAAAGCGTTGGATGGTGGCAGACAGGCGTTGAAAAAGGTAAGATGTCTCTCTAATGTCTCCAGAGATTAGTGTTAGACGTTTTCCAAGGTCCTTAATAAAATCAAGTCCATTGTTGTTAATTGGGCCCAGGGTCTCCAGGGCCACTGGGACAAAGTGGTGGTTGGCCAACAGGTGATCGTACTTGGCAGTTTTCCTCGTGTCCGCCAATTCAGCCGCAGCCCCCGCCGTTGCAGCCGAGGCATGGAGGTAGGAAGGAGCAACCGTGTCTATTACGGTGGCATCCCACACGAGGCTGCGTCCTCCTCGCCACGGAATCAAAGTCATTCCGTCGGGTCTTTTTCCATCAGTGCGTGAGAGACCGGTTGGTTCCTTGATGTTCGGCATTCCAGCTTGCGTGAGACTTCGGCTTATGATGTCGTTTAGAGTCGCGTGTCTGGCTATTCGGCCCGGGCCTATTATTATCTTTATTATTATTATTATTATTATTATTATTATTATTATTATTATTATTATTATTATTATTATTATTATTAAATAAATTTATAACGCGCGCAAGGTCACACCGAAATGTGAATCTGAGGCGCGGATACCTTTACCTAAGGAACTTAACCTGGTGATCGTCTGTGGCATTCTGTGTCTGTTTAACCTTAGATTCATCTGCAAACTCAAAAGACTTAAGAGAATTTTGACAAGTCTTTCGTTACAAAACTCAACAGACGTTAGAAAACTTCCCAGCTCACTTACTTACTGGCTCGATGAAGACATCCACCACTGAGTAGGCCTATATTGAAGCGAATGGAGTGGTGCACACAACGCAAACAGGAACGGCCCTGAATATAAACTTGCGGTGTACCGCTGTTCAACGCAGTGGGCGAAGCATAGTAACTTGATTTATTGTGTGTCAATTGCGAGCGAAGTGAGAGCAAAAGCAGGACCTGATGAACCGAAACCGTGTTCGATGATGCGGTCAAGGACTCTGCTCTACAACGATATAGTCTAAAAGGCTGAAGGAATGTGAGCAGTTACTTTTTTATTATTTTTTATTTGTCCATGAAGCTGATTTTGTGACAGTGAATATGTTCTTCGTTACCGTACTTTTTATTATTTTTTATTTGTCCATGAAGCTGATTTATTTTTGTGACAGTGAATATGTTTGTAAGCGTATTTAATGTAGGCCTAGTACAGCGGCCAGTTGATTGTCTGCACAACAGCGACGAAACAGGCCAAAGTGCACAGCTGCGTTTTAGGCGCGCGATTTGAGACGACTGTCTGGACGACTGTCTGGAAGACGGCGGATTGAGAGAAAGAATGAGCGTCTGAGGAATGAGTCACGAGTTTAGGCTGTGATAAGTGTAGTAGTAGTTGCTGTTTAGTTGTAGTAGAGAAGAGTCGTTGTTGCTATGATAATGCAAGGATAGACATTATCGTGTTGTTGCTGCTGTTTCATCTTTACGTTGGATTTGATTATAATATACTTTGGAAACCTATCGTCGTTGTCGTTGAAGTAGAATAAGGAATTCCTGTAGAACTTTAACTAGACCGTAGATTCAAGTCAGTTAAGTCCTTAGGGATAGGTCTTAGGCTGAAGAACATTACCAGTAAAGCTACCGAGGAGACTGGGAGGTCAACGCAGAGAAAGAGGCGGTGACATTTGGTGCAGCACGGTGGGATACGAACTTACAAATTTTCGAACGCTGGTTTGAGGATACGAACTTACAAATTTTCGAACGCTGGTTTGAGGATACGAATTTGCGAAAGTTTGGGCACGAATTTACGTGGATTGGTGAGACTTATCTACGGAATTATTCACGGAACGAATTGATATTCACATGGTTGATATCATATTCTTATCTACGGACGTTGTGTTTTTCTCATCGAAGCCACGGAAATTTCTTATCGACGCCACGGAAATTTCTCATCGAAGCCACGGAAATTTCTCATCGAAGCCACGGAAATTTCTTATCGAAGCCACGGAAATTTCTCATCTACGGACGCTGTGAAATTATTCGGAGAAGCAACTGGTGCATTGTACGACAGTGTGAAACGACAATTCAACGGACGGAAAGGTAGGAAAAACTTGCTTGTCTATAAAAGAAGCAATAGCAACAGTGAAGTAAAGAAGTAAGATGGAGCAACTTACAGAGCAAAAACAAGCAGCGATCAAGAAGATGGCTTCTGAAAGAATAATAAAGTTACTAATTGAAGCAGGTTTAGACGCAGAAGAAGTTGAACAGATGTCGAGGGAGAATTTGATGAGAACTTTGGCTGATCTTTGGGTCAAGAAAGAAGCTGAAGAAGAAGGTGCTGTTGGCGGTACTGTAGAGAAGCCGGTTGAGAAGCCACAGGCACCGATGTCTATGGAGGTGTTGCTGCAATTCATGATGATGAGAGAGGAGCAACGAGCAGAGAAAGAAGAACAACGTAGACAAGAAGAGAAGCAGAAAGAAGAGCAGCGCAGACAAGAGGAGAAAGAGCGTAAACAAGAGGAGAAAGAGCGTAAACAAGAAAAGAAAGAGAAAGAAGAGCAGCGCAGACAGGAAGAGAAAGAATTGCGACAACAAGAGATAGAAAAAGCAGAAAGGATGAGACAGCAAGAGATAGATATGCAGAAGCAGCAGTTCCAGCTTCAGTTAGAACAAATGAAAATAGATCGTGACGAAGCAGAACGACGAAGAATGGAGTTAATGATAGAGTACGAAAAAGCAAGAAAAAGCGATGAAGAAATACGAAAGCAGCAGATTGAGGACAAAAAGGCTCGCGAGGAAGAAAAAGAAAAGATGCGTTTACAAGAACTGGAGAGAGCAGAAGAAATTCGTCAGGAAGAATTTCAAGCCGGAAAAGACAATTTGGAAAAAGCAGAAAGAGAAAGAGAAGAGCAGATGCAGTTAGAACAAAAGAAACTTGCTATCAAGGAGGCTCAACTTAAAGAAATGGCCATTGAAAAAGAAGAACGCAGAAAGCAGTTAGAACTGTTGCAGCAGAAGATTGAACAAGAAGAACTGCGGAGAATCGAAGATCAAGATCGACTGAAGAAGAGAGACGAAGATGATCGTAAGAGCCGAGAAGTGTCAGAACAGATTAGGCTCAGAGAAAGTGAGACAATGGTGTCCAAGATTAAGAAGATAGGTGACGCAATGAAGCATGTGTTACCGAAGATGCCGTATGATATGATGGAAGTGCCATTATATTTTGAAACAGTTGAAAATGCATTCAATAGCTTCGCTGTGGAAAAGCAGTACTGGGTGAAATTGTTGTTGCCATTGATGACCCCGAGAGCGCGAACGGTATTGAATCGATTGTCATTTGAGAATTTAGATAAATACGATGCAGTGAAAGAGCATTTGTTGAAGGAATTCAAGTTAACAGCTCGTGAGTACAGGTCAAGGTTTGCAGATGCCAAGAAGACAGCCGAAGAAACGTATACGATGTTCACGGCTAGGCTGAAGAATCTACTGAATTATTATGTCCGAAGTAGAAGAGTGGGCAAAGACTACGAGAAGCTGTTTGATTTGTTAGTGGCGGATAAGCTGAAAGAATGTTTACCACCAGGTCCACTACAGTTTGTCTTAGCGAAAGAGGGTACAGAATGTTTAGAAGCCAGTAACGTTGCAGACCTCGCAGACATACATGTAAACAATCGATTTGGTGTAATGTTTCAAGAAAAGCCGAAATATGAGTCATGGGACAATAGTCCAAAGCAAACCAAGTGGGACAGCAATAACAAAGAAACTGGAAGCCAAGCCAAAGGTAGTGATGGCAAGAAAGATGATTATTCTGGAAAGCAGTGGTCGCAAGATAAACAACAGTCAACATGGGACAGAGAAGCCTACAATCGAACTCCACCATTGGGCAACCCAAAGGAAGGCAATGCATCGTACTCTCCGAACCGCAAGTGGGAGAACAATGAGCCAAGAGGTTTTGTAAAGAAACGTTGCCACAACTGTCAGTCAGATCGGCATTTGATAAAACATTGCCAAGCACCAGGAGCGGCAAATCTGAGAAAAAGCTTTAGTAGGAGTGCAGAGAATCTGAGAGTAAACCAGATCCAAGTTATAAATGCACCTCCTGGTTGGGAAGAACAACAAAACCGAGAAACAGAAGTGAAGTCAGTGATGAAGTGTACACCACGGTTTATAATACAAAGTAAAGACGATTGTTCACTTTTGAAGAAGATTGTATTGCAGCATGTGACAGTAGAAGTACGTGGGAAGGATAACAGTGGTCGTCCTGTACAAATTCAAGCATTGGTTGATTCTGGGACAGAGATACCCGTGATCAATGAAGAACTACTGAAAGGAGCGATAGTAGAAGAAATTGGCAGAGTACATTTGCAGTGTGTGGCTGGAGAGCCTATTCCAGCTAAATTAGTGGAGATTGAGGTGAGAATGAATTGTCAGACGGTAGGAGAAGATATGAAGGACAAGAAAGTAAATATTTCGCCATATTTAACGTTGGTGTGTGCCAGCATTCCAGCAGAACTGTGTAAAGAAAACAAAGAAAAGTTCTTGCTACATCCCGAGATAATTGCAGAACTGAGAGGGCTTTCACCAGTCAGTGTATTGCAAGGAGAATTACAAGCGCACGTGACGACAAGAGTACAGAGTCGGAGAACAGAAGTAGAAGATGAAGAAAAGGAACGACTGAATGAAAGTTTGCTAGACGAGGACACTGAAAGCGAAGATGAAAAAGCAAAAGAAGGACTAACATCCGAGAATAATGAAAATGAAGAAGAGATGGCTGCATGTGAACGAAATGATAGTGAAGATTCGGAGAGCGATATGGAAATTTGTGAGAACATGAGGGAATTGTTTAAGGAGGATACGAATGATGAAAGACAGTTGGAGAAGCAAGAACAATGTGCCAGCCAATACAACAAGAAAGCAAAATATAAAGAATTCGAACTTGGAGAAATCGTCGAAGTACGACATACAACGTCAACTAACTACTGGATCTCACAATGGCACGGTCCATATATTGTTCTACAAAGAGGATCCAAAGATTCATATCTCGTGGACATGAAGGAACATGGTCAACGAATCGTGCATGCCATCCAAATGAGAAAGTTCATCACAAGAGCATTATCGTGTGGTCTTATCGAGGAAGAGGACGACGAATTCGGATCAGTGGTAGAAATACCGCTGAAAGACGATTATTCAGAGACGAAACAGACATTACTTCGAGTGGATGATAACATGTCTAATCAAATACTGTATGCAATTAACCGTATGAAAGGACTTGGATAATTTTCGCAATCATTTGAATGGACATTCTTTTAAGACATTTAGAATTGTTTCTGAAACAGATCTGATTGCATAATGTGATTTTATATATGTTTGAGGTTGGTAAACCATTTAATTTGTATTGTGTTAACAGAGATTTTGCTGTGGGAGATGTATTGTCACAGGTGGACTGCAGTGAAGGGATAGAACGTCCCGTTTCATTTATCAGTCAGAAACTGACAGATACACAGAGGAGATGGGCGACTATTGAGAAGGAAGCCTATGCAATCATACGGGCTTTAAACAAATTGAAAGAGCCAATAATAATATCTACGATTAATGTGTTTACAGATCACAATCCTTTAGTTTATTTGACTGAATCAATGAATCTGCTAAGTTAGTCAGATGGTTATTATCATTACAAAATTTGGACATTCTGTTGAACTACAAGAAAGGAAAGTTGAATGTAGTGGCTGACTGTTTATCTAGATTGTAGTGTATATTTTATGATGCCTTAGTGTAAGAATTGTGTGTATTATATTCATTAATGTACGTTCGCTAATTTTTAAAGATAATTAGCTCTCTTTAAAAGAAAGGAAAGAGGTAATGTAAGCGTATTTAATGTAGGCCTAGTACAGCGGCCAGTTGATTGTCTGCACAACAGCGACGAAACAGGCCAAAGTGCACAGCTGCGTTTTAGGCGCGCGATTTGAGACGACTGTCTGGACGACTGTCTGGAAGACGGCGGATTGAGAGAAAGAATGAGCGTCTGAGGAATGAGTCACGAGTTTAGGCTGTGATAAGTGTAGTAGTAGTTGCTGTTTAGTTGTAGTAGAGAAGAGTCGTTGTTGCTATGATAATGCAAGGATAGACATTATCGTGTTGTTGCTGCTGTTTCATCTTTACGTTGGATTTGATTATAATATACTTTGGAAACCTATCGTCGTTGTCGTTGAAGTAGAATAAGGAATTCCTGTAGAACTTTAACTAGACCGTAGATTCAAGTCAGTTAAGTCCTTAGGGATAGGTCTTAGGCTGAAGAACATTACCAGTAAAGCTACCGAGGAGACTGGGAGGTCAACGCAGAGAAAGAGGCGGTGACAATGTTCTTCATTACCGCACTTTTTTTATTACTTTTTATTTGTCCATGAAGCTGATTTTGTGACAGTGAATATGTTCTTCGTTACCGTACTTTTTATTACTTTTTATTTGTCTATGAAGCTGATTCTGTGACAGTGAATATGTTCTTCGTTACCGTACTTTTTATTACTTTTTATTTGTCTATGAAGCTGATTCTGTGACAGTGAATATATGTTCTTCGTTACCGTACTTTTTATTACTTTTTATTTGTCTATGAAGCTGATTCTGTGACAGTGAATATATGTTCTTCGTTACCGTACTTTTTATTACTTTTTATTTGTCCATGAAGCTGATTCTGTGACAGTGAATATATGGTCTGCGTTGCGTTTCATTGGTTAACTGGACTCAATGTTGTTTGCTATCGACGGATATAATTGCAAGGGAGAAGGTTGAGGGGGACTGTGGGACGAGAAGACTTAGTGGCGGCTCACACGCTAATCAATTACTCATTGCAATATTTTGGAAATGAAATTGAGAGTACATGATAATTATGGAACAATGGTTTCCTATAATTATATATATATATACATATAGATTATAGAATTATAGATCATCAGAAGATGTTTAAACTAGAATTGTAATAATAGAATAAAACAATAAACGTAGATGACGTGGGCAACAATGGTGAGAAGTAGCCTCCCGTGAAGTAGAGAAAGGGAAAAGAAAGAAGGTATACAAGCATGCGCATGTATTATTATACATTGCAATTACTTGTTTGTATACAGTGTATGCTCATCTATAGCATATACATTATACATCCTTTATACATGCAACAACAACCGCTCAAATATTTAAAGTGAAGACAAAGAGAGAGAAAACGAGAAATTGGACAATAAGTCCCAGAATAATCTTGATCTTGTTGGAAACGAACCGAATGAAACTCTGTCGGTAAGTTAGGAGTGTGATGAGATGAAGTACATGTACATGTAGCCTACATAGTAAACTTCATTTGCCACGAAGTGTAGGATCTTGTTCAGAGAGGTCAGCCATAGTAGCCTTAAGGAGCTCTCAGCACATGAGTCTTAAAGCAAACAATACGACACTGGCGCCTGGCTTCGAGAAGGTATACAAAGGTGGAAGAAAGCGCAACCAGCACATTTCTCATGTTGTCTGAATCTGAAGCGCAGCAGCCTGGCAGCAGCAGCGCCAATATACGAGCAATAGCAAGGATGGGGAGGCACAGAGACAAAGACAGCGACAGAGAGAGAGAGAGCGTGAGAGAGATAGAGAAAGAGAGAGAGAGAGGGAGAGAGAGAGAGAGAAAGAGAGAGAGAGAGAGAGAGAGAGAGAGAGTGAGAGACGTAGGCCTACAGCAAGCATCTTTGTCTTAGAAGGAATGTGTTTATCTAGGATTTCAGATAAAGTTGAATTTAGCTGTATTGCAAGTTCTGAAGCTGGCCGTCCCTGGCACAAACACACGAGAAACAAGGCTGTCAGTTTCGGAACTTTTTACATTTTCCAAGGGTGGCAGTTGATGAAAGAGTAAATGGAAATGGTAAGTGGAAAGTGGAAAGCAGCTTACGAAGGAAAGAAACCCGAGTAATAATGGTAGAACAAATTATAGTAATCCGCCGCAAAGAATATATTTTGGAGTCCAGTTCTGATAGTATGCTTGCGGTACCTGTAGGTCTACTAATTATTGAGACATGGTAAGACTTGAAGAGTGTCTATATCTTCACTGCATGCAAGCCATTGCAAGGCTCTGCTTTAGCGTTTTGACCACAAGCAGAGACAAATCCGAGACGTATGAGTTTTTTCTTTTAATTTTTTCATTAGCCCTGATGACACTTCTTTTCCATGCTGTAAGAATGTCAAAACACTTGTGGCTATTACGAGTCTAAGCTATAGGCCTACACTTATCTCTCATTGCGACCCCATTATAAGAAAAATTAAACCTCTTCAAATATTGTTTCGTATCATACTATGACAAGTATGACATGCATGCTCGTTTAACAACGTTTGCAGATCTATCTCGATTAATTATAGGCTTTAAAAGAACTCAGTTTACGTTCGTATCTCTTTCTCAGATCCTGTAATGTTAAAAGGCTTCAAAGCACGAATATACTTCGCTATAATAATTATATCGCTGCATGTGCTGTGTGCACATTCTCGTTCGTTTTGCCTCCTGAATCGTATAGTGGGTCGACCGCACTGCGCTCCAGCTGCCGACTTCAGAACAGGCTTTAAAAATAGGCCAATCTAACTGATAAAATCCTTACAACGAGCACACTTCTACCTCTACCTTTATATACCATGTCAGCAATTAATCTCTCGTTGCATTCCTCTCCACAACCTACAATCTTTTGTCGACCGACGCTAAGTCTGTCAATTCCCAGTTTTTTAAATAGGCCTATATATTTATTCATCGTGTAGGCATATTCAATAGGGGTTTATTCTCAATGTGAAGCTTATGGCCATTTTAAGCGTTAGCCTAGGCCTACTCTATATTCCATTCGTATATGGTCACATACTATTTCTGTCTCACTGTCGGTTGATGCAGTGATTTAGTCTTCATCGTTTAGTCATTTGTTCTTCTATTTATAGCGAATTTCTTCAACATCAAACACTCCTTCCATCCCTCCAGTACCTTCTCCCCTCCAGTACCTTTTCCCCTCCAGTACCTTCTCCCCTTCAGTACCTTCTCCCCTCCAGTACCTTCTCCCCTCCAGTACCTTCTCCCTCCAGTACCTTCTCCCCTCCAGCACCTTCTCCCTTCAGTACCTTCACCCCTCCAGTACCTTCTTTCTTCCCTCCCTCAAGCTGGATTGACACTGTTCACACACACACACACACACACACACACACACACACATACGTGACTGAATTATAGAGACATGCACGTTTGTGACATGATATTTTGGCAGAACCATGCTACGAATTGGTCGTGGACCATACTGCACGTTCCATAAATTATAGCTGTTCTAAACAACGGTTACCGACTAACATCGTTTCCCCGTTGATCGAACTCCTTTCTTCCTTCAGAAAAAACCTCAAACCGCAAAATTTCTTACTGACTTGAAAAATATATGGGTGCTTAGTCGTATTGGAGATTTCAGTTTGTTTAATATTTTCCTGGAACGTATGCCTGCCCGAAAACAAACTCGCTCGAAATTTGGGGAGCACTTGCTCTATGCATGGATCCACCTCGTACGCCTATGTCGGGATATGTAGATGCAAAAACGATTAGCTAGGGAAGACATTTGCGAGCATAAAACATGCGTACAAACATGCACACACATACATAAGCAGTGAAATCAAACATACAGACACAGTGTGACACACGTATACCCATACACGCATCCTTCTCTTGATTATGTTTTATATTTTCGATGCACCGCCAACTGAGACCGATCCATACATTGTCGTTATTCTTCAATCAAATAATTTCACGAGAAGAGCAGAGAGCCGCTTTTATATATATATATATAATTATATATATTATATATATATATATATAGTGAAGAAAGGAGAAGTAGAGAAGATCATGAGAATGAGGTCACTAGGTATGAGAGAGAGAGAGAGAGAGAGAGAGAGAGAGAGAGAGAGAGAGAGAGAGAGAGAGAGAGAGAGAGAGAGAGCAATGCCGAAGTTAAGTAAGAGCTGAGCAGGCTGAGCAATTGAGCATGCATAGTGCATATATAACAGAAGCAGAGAAACGAAAGTAGAGCGGGGACGAAGAGAGGAGAGCAGAGAAGAGCAGATAGAAGAAACGATAAAACAAGAGAAGGCAGAGAAGACAGAGAATATACTTGAGTAGAGAGAAAGGCAAAAGAGTATAGCCTACAGGGCAAGAGACAGGGTATAGAACCGGAGTCGAATATAGAGATGCACAGACTAAATATACAAACGAGAAGAGGAAAGAAAGAAGGCAGGAACGAGAGAGTTGAAGCAGTTGGACAAAGAGGACCCAGTGGAGGAATGGAGACACACACATACGCACACACACACACACACACACACACACACACACGTACAGTCAGTGAAACAAAGAGTGAGGAAAGCATGTCGTTTTCTATCAGTTCTGCGATAGTAGCATTGGCGGTTTTTTCGCAGTCGACAACAACGGCGGCGGCAGAGGGCGCGGCCGTTCCAGTTGCTGCAGTGGCGCACACGACGCGTGCACCAGCATCAGCATCAGCAGCATCATCATCATCAGCACCAGCATCAGCATCAGCATCAGCAGCATCAGCAGCATCAGCACCAGCATCAGCAGCATGTGTCTTGGCGCCGCTCGTTAAGTGCACATAATTATGTCGGTTGGCCTCAGCTATAATCGAACAATATTCTTCTCCAGTTCCTTCATAGATGCCATCCTCTCTGTTCTTCCTGCCTGCCTGCTTGTGTTCCTGCCTGACTGCCTGCTTGCTTGTATCCCTGCCTGCCTGCTTGCCTGCCTGCTTGTTTGCCTGCCTGCCCGCCTGCCTGTTTGCCTGCCTGCCTGCCTGACTGCCTGCCCGCCTGCCTGCTTATATCCCTGCCTGGCTGCCTGCCCGCATGCTTGTTTGCCTGACTGCCTGCTTGTTTGCCTGCCTGACTACTCTGAACGAAAAAAACGAAGTCCTGAAAACAAGCGAATCCCTCGCTGCAGAAGTGAACAATATCGCATATCGACGCTGCTTCAGTCCAAACCAGATCATCGTCTAAGCGGTGCCGAATTCCAGAGCGACATTCATGTCAATTCTCTTGCAAGGCCTTTCGAGCGTCCCTCCTTCCTTCCCTCCCTACCTCCCTCCCTCCCTCCCTCACGTCCTTCCTCCCTCCCTTCATTATAGCATAGCCCCAATAAATGACGATTTAATTCAGCGGGGGAAACCGCATCTATTTCACTGCAGGGAAGGTCGATACCTGCAGCGCAGGACTGACGTTTTTTTGTAAGCAGTGTGCAAGAGCGGCAACGGTCCTGCCCCCTCACCCCACCACCCCCCACGCAACCCCAACCCCACGCAGAATGAGGCATCCTATGAAGCGCGCTGCAGAGTTATAGGGCAGAGATGCCGAGAGAAAACGGATGGGTCTCACATGCAGGCAGAAGAAAATGCATAGGACGCTGACGGTGGATCATCCCTTGGTCGTCGTGTGGGTTGTACTGGGTGTAGGGGTGAATGTATGTGTTTATGTGTGTACAGAGTGAACCATAAAAAGAACAACTAAGAATTTTGGTCAATAATTATCTTGGCTAGAGGTAAGAATTTCTAAATCACATTTTACGGTCTAAAAGGCAATTCATATTAGGTTAGGTCTACATAGTATGGCCAAATTTCACCTAAAAATTTCAAAAAAGACAAAAGTTTACTTTTTTGAGTCCACCCACAATATTATTTTACGACTAGAAACATAAGCCATGTCAATCTACCTTGGGTGAACTCCTTATTCCCGCGCATGAACTCTCTTAGACAGCACCGTTCTTTCTTTGTAACTGGCTTCATTGTAAGGAAAGGGCTCCCACTGTCTTTTCGCATCATGCTATATGGTTCACTCATATGCGTTTTATCGGAGCCTTAAAACCATGCTGCCGGGATTGCTTTGGGAGCACTCCTGAGTAGTACCTTTGATGGGGCGCTGTACAAATCTCCAAAATAAATGAATGAACAAATCACTTAGCCTATCTGTCATGCACAAGTAGGCCTATATTTGCAATGAGTCATTAATTATATCACCAAATTTTTCAAAGTACATATATAAAACAACAACAATAATAATGATAATAATGACCTATATATTTGACTAAGTTTTACCGCCCTGGTTCACGATTAGCCTAATTCCACGAAAAACTCTTTAAAACGAGACGCACCAATCACTACCACCAAAAACTTCGCATATCAAAAGGCGCTAAATATTTCAAAGAGATCGTCGCATGGCGCTGATAACTAACTTGCTCATGATTATCTGAAACATATTTAGACGGGCAGCAGCTGCAGTAGCAGACGACCGCTACAGAGATTTCCTGGAACTTGAACGGCGAATATTTACAAAATAAATCGCGCTTCATATATAGCGCGCCTATAATATACTAACTTCAATTTTTGTACTCGCATATACAATGTGATTATGTGCATGATATACTCTGCACGTAGCATTTCACCGGACTATCGCCTGAAGATTTGAAGACAGTCTGTGTCGCCACTGTTCTCATCAAAGGTGAACAAATCTCAGAAAAACTATGGCGTCGTTTGTGTGGGAAACTATAAGCTTAAACTGTAAGTTATAAAACATAGGCCTATACACTGCTTGTGATTTTTAAATCAGCTGTAATCGAACAATATTCTTCTCAAGTTCCTGTTTTTCTTGCCTGCCTGCTTATATCCCTGCCTGACTGCCTGCCAGCCTGCTTGTATCTCTGCCTGACTGCCTGCTTGTATCCCTGCCTGACTGCCTGCCTGCTTGGATCCCTGCCTGACTGTCTCCCTGTCTGCTTGTTTGCCTGCTTGGCCACTCGGAACAAAAACAAACGAAGCCCTGAAAACAAGCGAATCCCTTGCTGCAGAACTGAACAATATGGCATATCGACGCTGCTGCAGTCCAGACCAGACCATCGTCTAAGCGTTGCCGAATTCCAGAGCGACATTCATGTCAATTCTCTTGCAAGGCCTCTCGAGCGTCCCTCCCTCCCTTCCTCCCTCCCTTCCTCCCTCCCTTTCTCCCTCCCTCCCTCCCTCCCTCCCTCTCTCCCTTCCTCTCTCCCTTCCTCCCTCCCTCCCTCCCTCCCTTCCTTCCTTCCTCCCTCCTCCATTATAGAATAGCCCCAATAACTGACGATTTAATTTGGCGGGGGATTAGACCTACAGCAGCAACGGCATCATTCGAAACCGCAGGTACATGTATACTTCGCTGCAGGGAAGGTTGATAATTGCAATTGACTTAACAGTTCAGTTCGATGCATGGCATGAGCAAGGAATTACAGAAGAAGTTATAACCACATTTCAAGATGTAGCAAACTAGTTGAACTGCTTCAACAGTAACTAATAAGTATAGATCTAGTTGTAGTAAAACTAGTTTGAAAGTATTGCCGAGATCAATGAACGAAACAGGCAGAAGAGCCTGAAAGCCGTGTGTGGCAAATGGACGTCAGGCGGTCGGACATTCCTAGAATGTTTACCTGACTTCACTATAACAATCATGGTTCCACTCGAAATAGATAGCGCCGTAACATCACATAGGAATAATGTGAATAAATATTTGTCAAGTTGTTGCCTAAACCATTCCATGTATTTCTTGGAGGTAATGAGTTCCGGACATGCGCACAGCACGAGCCGAACTTTAGGCTCAATCGCCCTAAAAATAGTCTAAAGATAGTCTAAAGATAGTCTAAAGATAGTCTAAAGATAGTCTAAAGATAGTCTAAAGATAGTCTATAGATAGTCTAAAGATAGTCTAAAGATAGTCTAAAGATAGTCTAAAGATAGTCTATAGATAGTCTAAAGACAGTCTAAAGATAGTCTAAAGATAGTCTAAAGATAGTCTAAAGATAGTCTAAAGATAGTCTAAAGATAGTCTAAAGATAGTCTAAAGATTGTCTAAAGATAGTCTATAGATAGTCTAAAGACAGTCTAAAGATAGTCTAAAGATAGTCTAAAGATAGTCTAAAGATAGTCTAAAGATAGTCTAAAGATAGTCTAAAGATAGTCTAAAGATAGTCTAAAGATAGTCTAAAGATAGTCTAAAGATAGTCTAAAGATAGTCTAAAGATAGTCTAAAGATAGTCTAAAGATAGTCTATAGATAGTCGGAATCCATTGACTGACCATTGGCCATAATAATAATAATAGTCCTCGACTGCATGATAAAAGGTTCGCCGCCTATGTGCTTAGAAGCGATGATGAACTTTGGCTTGTACGCACCATGTACATAAGTGTACATAAGTGTACCTCTCAAGTCCAATTATTTTAAAGACCGCTTTCCTCGTCGCTATCACCTCTTCAGTGCATCTCACCCCACACTCCAATAATTCTCCCGCAGACTCAGCTTCTTAATTGGTGAGAAGGCAATGCACCTTTCAATCGAGAAGCTGGTTAGCTATAGACTATTAACCTTAACAGGTTCGTGTCAATCGTGTGACACGAATACCTTAACTTAGATATCAATCACTCTGATTTTATAGTACAAGCCTTTTTTGCTGAGCTGATAGCTTCTGTCCTACAACCCACAACTCTATCTATATATAAATAACCACTTTATACAAGAATCGCACATCATCACTTAGGCATCACTGTAATGTAGAATTTAATGTTGGATATTACGTGACCTTAACTTGAACGCTCAACAGATATATATATACATGTATATACACACCATTATTTGCATGCATCAAATCTGTAAACAAACTGATCGTTTCAACAAATAATTCCCACCTTTAGACGGTTGGATCAGCTGTCTGTTGCGAGCCATTACAACAGAGAAAACCATCTTTGAACACTAAATATCTTTCTACACAGTTACAATGTAACTACCTCCTCATCAACAGTAACAACTCGCCTTAAATTGAGCAGACGATGTTTGAATTATTAATATGTTGCAGTTCTAAACTATACATCGCGTAGAATCACTTCACACAGGCTCGCATGAGAGTTCATAACATCAATATAACCTCAAACCTTATCTAACATTTTATGGTCTATGCTGGCATGTGATTCTGGCTCACTAATCACTAAGTGGCGATTCCTGCACTAATTAATCTATCAGCTCTGCTGCAGCCAATGTCTAAAGTACGTAGTTTACACAACAACACCTTATAATCTAAATATGCATTCATTAAAGGTTAGACAAATTGCGTGGCTCTAGTGTATCGGTACATACAATTTAATTACCCTTATTAATTACAGTGCAGACCTGATTTAGATGAAGACAGAAATGTCAGAAATGCATCATGCATGGAAGACTTCATCTACTATACATCCGTGTTGTCCAACATAAAGCCTTCGAGATGATTCTAAGTGACAGTCGAGCTGCAGTTTAATGTCCTCAGTTTGTGTAAGAAGACAAATTCACTGACCTACTTACATAATTTACATCATATAGATCCATATACATTCGGTCGTAACTTGACTTATCATGCACACACAGAAAATTCTATGATGAATATCTAATGTAGTTAATAATTTTCAATAAACGTCAGTCATTGCTTTTGAGTTTACTGGTTCTTACTTCTTTACCCTCGGCTTCAACAAAATTAATAAATTCATCGGTTGTCTACGATGTCAAAGAGGTCGGGCAGCACTGATCTACGCACATAGACTATTATTAATAGCGCTGCATGAAAATAGAAGACTCTACACAAAGGTTCGACTGCATAGTTAGGCCTATGCATGCACGAACACACACGCACGCCCATAGCTCGATTAGATAAGGCAAAATCCAGGTTCGGAATCAGTTGCGCATAAGCAGAAGGAGTTTTGTCTCCTGTAAGTCTCCTCTATGAGGTACCAATAGGTACCAATAGGCCTACCAATAAATTTCTGTCTAACTCACATAAGTTAGACACAACCATGTCCAAACCTTAAAGCTGGCAAACAGGTTCACAGGATATTTTAAGGTTTATAATTGTTAGTCAGATATACTGCATCGGAGAATAGGATGAAATCTGTCATTCTCAGTCTATAGAAGTGAATTCTGTTATATAGTTCAATTAAACCTTCATAGAGTGGATCAAAAATAGCCTGCTCTTTTTCAATGCGACCATAGAAAAGATGTTATAATTATTATACATAAATTATATTAGCCAGAAGTCAGAGAAACCTCTGTTTGGATTCATTACCAGAACAACATTCATCAATGAAATCAATTCAATCAATCAATCTAGCCAATCAAATCAATCGATCCCATCAATTCCATCGATCAATCAATCCCATCGATCAAATCAATTCAATCAATCCAATCAATCCAATCAATCCAATCAATCAAGTCCGCCAATCAATTCAATCAATCAATCAATCCAATCAATCCAATCAATTCAGACAATAAAATCAATCCAATCAACCCAACCAATCCAGTAAATTCAATCAATTCGATCAGTCCAATCAATCAAATCAATCAAATCAATCCATTCAATTAAAACAATAAAAATCAATCCAAACAATCCAATCATTAAAATCAATCCATTCAATCAGTCATGAAAACAAGTCACAGTTTCAACTGAATTGGAAATATGCTTAAAACTACACATACATGTAAACTGAAAGCAGAAGGGTTGCTGTACACAGTGTTCAGCTTTGACGAAAGGAGCTTTTCATCGGAATTTATTGATATCTGGGACACATGTCACGAAGCGATTGAAGGAATCTCAAGAATCTCATGCAGCCTATTACGGCCCATAGCCTTGCTCGACTACAACGAGCCAAAGCCAGGACTAACAAGTATATGACACAAACAAACCAATTTAAGTCATAATAAAAAGACTTGCAAATTTATAAGGACATTTAAAGTTACTTAGCATGGTTATGGAATACCTTATACCACGACAAACCTTTCGAGAAAGCCGTAAAATATCCAGGGGTTTTTAATCGCAAATAGGGCGTAACAGTAAGATTTTTTCAGATAATGGCACACAGAATAAGACACAGCCCGAGACAAAGAACTGAGAGAAGGAGAGGGTATTGACCCAGTATAGAGTCAAGTCAGTATTTGATTGCAAACACACAATACCCCCCCCCCCACACACACACACACACACACACACACCACACACACACGCACACACACACCACACTAAAAAGTATTATTAAGCAAACTATTCTGTGTTTCGACGGAATGAAAAGAAACAGAAAAGACTCGACAGACATGCAAGGAAAATGATATAGAGATGAAGAACACAACAGGATGGAAGAAAAGGAAAGGACAAGACAGGAAATGGGAGGACAGGAGCGGACGGTAGAAGATATATGAGAGGATGCAAAAAGGAACGAAAGAGGGAAATGCAGGATAAGGCAGAGAGGGCAGGGAAGGAGGCAGGAGTGGGCAGAGCAGAAGAGGGAAGGACAGGGCAGATGAGGGCATCACAGGGCAGGGCAAGGCAGAAGAGGGTATGGCAGGGCAGGACAGGAGAAGGCAGAAAATCATATGTCATGCAATTATAAAACACTAGCTGTGTCGCCCGATGCGCTGCCAGCGCGAGGAAGGACTAAGTGCTAAGTAAGTAAGCTGGGGTACCCGGCGTTGCCCGGGAAATTTAGGATTCGACCCGCTCCGACTACAACACCACCACACCCCCTCCTCCACTCACACCCCCTCAAATATAAAACATTGTGTGCGGAAACAATGGCAATGGAGCAGATAATATTGCTGGCTAACCTTATCCTCGGACGCACCGTCGAACAGACTGAGTGCCGACTGCGATAGGATCGTATCGAGCGACGGCGAAAAAGAAGCGCTCGCAGAAGACGCCGTTCGGTTCTTAAGTCTCGGCGAAGCGGAACAATACAGTTCTTGGACGGAACCGCCAATTGTCTTCAGTGCGGCGGAACCAGCGGGGGAGGTCAGCTGCTGGTAGTCCCCCGCTGTCCCTCCTGACGCGTGCGTGACCCTCGCACCGACAGACTGCGATTCCTCTTCTGTGGGACTTTGGATTTCTGATTGAGGGGGAGGATGTGGGGGTTCGTTAAGTCTGTCGATCATTTCGACGGAACTCTGGCTTCTTAGGATTGGGGCCTTCTTAAGGAGAGGCAGGGTCAGTGACGATGGAAGGGCCGGCTTGCCCCGCCCTCCGACCCCCGACCCATGACCTCGAGATACTACACTGGGAGCTGCGTCGTTTGTAGGAGTCGAATCCCGGACCTCGCTAGACTTGCTGCCATGCTTCTTCGCACTGTCCATTGTGATGACCTTCCGTCTTAGGTCTAAGGGTTCAAAGGTCGTCGACAAGATGGCGGATCTCTGTCGGCGTTTCGACGGAATGATTGGCCGCGGTGGTTTGACGGTCATTGGTGGCTCTTCATCAAAAGTGTCTTCGTCTTGAAGGTGAGGAGCCACCTCCGCTTCCACCTCCTCCTCCATCATAGTTGGGGAGGTGCAGCCCTCCTCGGTATCGTGCGACTCATCAAAGGATGGGTGTCTGTCTCCTTCGTCTGTTTCCTTCTGTTGTCCGCCAAACGAGAACCGCACGACGTTGTTCTGCTTTTCGATGAGGATCGGTGAACTCTGAGCGTAGATTCCGATGCTGGCCAGCGATGACGTCAGACCAGCGACGCCTCCTCCTCCTCCTTCGTTCTTCTTCTCACCGCTTGGATCGCTCCTCGACTTGTGCTTCACACTCTTGCTGCTCCTGTACTCGAGCCTCCCAAGCACGTCGCCGTCGTCCTCTCTGTCCAGACCCACCTCGCTTGGACAGGACACTCTCTCCGAAGCAGCGTAGTCCTCACTTGGGCAGATGTGACTGTCCAGAGAGCAGACACTTGCCTGGGTTGTCGTCGTTGCATCTCGGTTCGCGGGGCTGGCGTCCCTCAGCGCCCCTAGTCCGTTGCTGTCCATCGAGCCCCCCTCCCTACCCTCCCTCGTCGTACTCCGGTCTCTGATCGGAGGATGCGTGAGAAACCTGCTCGATGCGGCGAGATTCTTTGACGTTGGACTCGACGACGACGACGATTCGTTGAATCTGATGCTTCGTCTCGTCATCTCATCCTCCGCCGCATCCGTTCCGCTTGAGTTGCCACCACACACCTGCATACACCGACTCGGATCAGTCGTCTGGAACGATCGACGCAGCAGATCGTCTGCTGGACTATTCGAGAATGATTTGCCGCCGACGCTGCAACCGGTTGCACCCACTGACCTCGCAAACACCTGTTCCCCATCGATGTCGATGTCCAGCGCCCCTACTCCCTCGTCCTCCACTTTCGATGAGCTCGATGACTCTGCAGTTGTTGTCGTCGTTGTCGTTGTCGTTGGCGAATGTCGTTGCAGTCGACTTCCGTTTGACAACGACCCCTGCTGGAGGAGAATGTCACAAACGACGATTCGATCCAATTTCTTCAGCTTTCTCAGACTGAAAGATCGGACAACAGAAGCGCCTCCTCCACCCCCTGCCCCTCCCTCCGACCGTGGTTCCTTACCTCCTCCTCCGAATCCAGGTCTCTTCATCGCTTCTTCGTGGACGCTCGAGCAGCCCTTCATGTCTACTTCCGGTCGCCTGACCGAGTTCTCTGAGTTCGGTCTTGAGTTCCTCTTACCTTCGTCGTCATCATCAAACGTATCCCACGTGTCGATTGGACTTCCCAGTGACTCCGTCTCCCAGGGCAGGACGACGGTCTGTCGTCGGTCGCCGAACAGACCCACCGCCGCCGCCGCCGCCGCCGCCGTAGACCCCGTCGTCGCAGATGGCGGATGCATCATCGTCGGTCGCCTCAGCGGTGGCGTCATAGTCCTCGAGATGACCTCGTTGGTCAGATGGTCTGGCCGACTCAAGAGCGGAGGGTGCTTCCGGAGAACGAGCGACGCAGCCCTTACGACGGGCTGTCCTACTACGCTCGCCTTGCGCGCCTCGAAAGAACTTTGACTACTGCTTACGTCTCTGCCGATGACGTCATTATCGTCATCATCGCGTCGTTCGGTTACGTCATCGAGCCTCGTTTCCGTAAACTGATCCGTTTCAGACTTTGCGTCACACAACCGTGACGTCATCACTGTTTTGCCCACTTCTGGCATCGGCGAAAGGTGTGACGTAGGAGAGTGTGAAAGAGCGTGAGTAATTACAGAAGGCGAAAGTGCAACGGGCTGGGTAGAGGTGGAGGTGGAGAAGGAGGCGGCGACCCCATGGGGCGGTGACCCCGTATTGGACGATGGGGTCATAACCTCCGACGTTGGACTAGATCCGTCGTTGCCTCGCTCTCGCAAGTAACGATTCGGTTTCCGGAAGTTTTTGTCGGTCGCATTGCATGATGGGAGTTTAGGAGGAGCGTCGATGTGAGTTCCACTGCTCTCCAGCTGTTGTCGTTCGCTGTACTCTTCTTGATCCTCCTGGTGCTGGTGGTGTTGTTGTTGTTGGTGGTGTTGGTGGTGGTGGTAATGCGGGTGGTGGTGGTGTTTGAAGTAGATGCTCGGCTCGTTCTCTTCCGGTTTCGAACTTGCGGCGCTCGTCAAAGTGGTCGGTATGCGAGGTCGTGGTCGAACAGCCATGGTCGGGGTGACGGTGCGTGACCCCCCGGGTGAACTAATGGAGGGCAGTGCCCCCGCAGAGGTGGCGGCGTCCATTGCACTGAAGACGAAGAAATGTGGGCGGCTATTCCTCTGCCTGCAGTGATGGCGAATTTAATCCGATTTCAAGCGGTAGGCAGCCTGGCCTCCGTCCGTCCACCCGTCCACCCGTCCTTCCGTCCGTCCTTCCGTCCGTCTATCCATCTATTCCACTTCCTCACTGTTTCCCTACTCTACCAGTCGAAGCAGGCTGGCAGTCGACGTACCAGCGTTCTGCCATGCTCCGTAGCAGAGGCACCAGCAGCAGCAGCGGCGGCAGCGGTGGTGGCTTTGAGTCCCTGCGCCAGAGAGCGTATACGCTGCCAGGAGTCTTGCCATTCTAATCAGACCCATGCACTGGCGTGTACAAAGCCACACACACACTTACTGGGACGTGTATGTGTTGTATATAGCATGATGCGCATGTATACACACATGGTTACTATTTGTCGATTCGTGTTGCTGCCTGCATGGTAGAATAGTTATTCATACGTCATATGTAATGAGAGCACGCGCATTGCCATTATGCAGGAAATATTATGTGTAGCCTACAATAAGTTGGCCTGAGCGCGGGTGTGCATGGTAAAACTTTGAGTGATGCCATAAGCTGGTTGTTTCTTGCGATGGAGAGGAGGGCGTCTGGTTCTTGTGAGGAAGCATTCCACGTCCTCCTCCTTCTCTTCCTTCTCCATCTCGTTCTCCGAGCACGCCTTCCTCCTCCCTGCCTCCCTCCTCACTCCCTCCCTCCCTCCCTTCCTCTCTTCCTCCCTCCCTCTCTGCCTCCAGCCATCGCTACATGGTGCCGGATAACATCTTGATCTCGTGTAAGAGAGAGAGAGAGAGAGAGAGAGACAGACAGACAGACAGACAGACAGACAGACAGACAGACAGACAGACAGAGATGCATGCTGGATGGCTAGATACCGACATACGTCTTGAGCCAAGGCCGAGCTTCGCGGACTTCTTGAAAACAGCGAGGGAGGCAAATAAGTGAACTCCTCCGCGAAGGTTGGTTGATAGAACCCAACAACAGCAGCACACTCTCACTCTCCATTCCAACAGCGCTAGATAAGATTAATGATCGAATACAACATGATTCAGTCGAAACTCGTCTTTGCGTACAAGTACTATTTGAAAGAAGTGTCTGGACGGTTGCTGCTGCTGCTGCTGCTGCTGCTGCTGCTGCTGCTGCTGCTGCTGGTACTCTGCTGAGAGGATGCCGATGATGCTCGAGGCTCGACGGCGGCGGTTGCGGTCGCAGCTGGCGATTATAGGAACGACCAGGTGTTCCGGCAGATTGGTCTTACTCTCTCCAGGAAGAAGTGGGGGGGAGCGATATGTTGGTATACGGAGGGCTGCGGTGGATGCGGGGGTTAGGGCTACAGTAGGAGAAGGATGATGATGATGATGCCGGGTATTGCCTGTTACGCGTCTTTCGTTAATGCCATCATCATCCTCAGCGTAATATTTCGAAGAGTTGGCCTCGATCGGCCTCTGTAGAATTAACCGTCCCCGATTTTTAATTACACGAAGCTTACAATTTTTTATGCAAATTAGACTTAAGATAAACTTGACTTAGATTTTCGCTTGGCTTAACTAAAAACTGAAATCCTTTTAATTGACTAGGCTATGGGTAGCCTAGATCGAGATGAAGTTGATAAAACGTGTCATGGTTTTTTAATAATTAATTTCAATCTACATTTGTTCGGATTATTAGGCCAATTTAAAGATTGGTATGATGAACTACTTCCAGGCCATAACTTCGATTCAATTTGTATGTGCACTTGTTATAGCGCCACTTCAAGCTCTCCCTACTCAGAGGCGCTCCCGAATGCAGAGCGGACACTGCATCGGAGTTTCACGCCGAAGCGCTGAGCAATTGTAAGTGAAGGACTTGCCAAAGGTCCTTACGCGGCGATGTGGATTCGAACCTCGAACCTTCCGGCCACCACTACACTACCGCGCCCCACAATTTGCTTGGATTCGACACCAGTTTTAATCACAACTATATAGCCTCGGTCTAGGTCTTGCCAAGTAACTGTTGTAGGCTACCAACCTAGACGTCTTCAGATGCGTGCTTCTAATGTACGATCCTTATTCGGTTGGTTGGACTCGACCTCTGCGCCGCAGCCTGTGGAAAACTTGTGTAGTTTTTTAGGCAAAACTTTTCAACCGAAGATGTTCAAAATTTATGTGGGAATTTTTCCCTACGTGTTGTTCATAAAAACGGTAACCTATCTGTTTCGTTAAGCTACTTCTGCGTGTCGACGTTACAATTGACGTCACGGCTGAAATAAGTCAACCGTTGTATCCAATGCGCTTGTAGGCTAATAGCCTATATACCTCAATGGCTGGATCAATGATTTCTCTTTGGTATTGTACATAGACGGATGAAATTAGTTTCGAGTTATGATATTTCTGAAGGAGGAATTCGAAAAACATACTTTATAGGCTACAGTATTTTGCACTTTTTGCTTATACGGCGTGGTGTGACGTAAGTCGCAATGACGTTTTAAGTGGCCATTTAGGTCTATTATAATAGGCCTACAGGGTGGGCCATAAAAAAGTAACCCCCCACGGTTTTTTGCCTATATCTTGGCCAGAAGTAAATATTTCTAAATGAAATTTTGCAGGCTTAAAGACAATTCATATTTACACATGATGGCCAGATTTCATCAAAATATTTCAAACAGAACAAAAGTGATATCACTTTTAGTGAGGCCACCCACCGGTTTTTGACGATTCAAAAACGCGACGTAACAAAAAGTTGCAAAAACCAATTTAATCATTCTGGCCAATATCTTGGTCAGAAGTAAGAATATCGAAATGAAATTTTACAGGCTTCGTGACAATTCATATATACACATGAAGGCCATATTGCATCCAAATATTTCAAACAGAACAAAAGTTATACCACATTCAGTGAGGCCACCCTCCGTTTTTTGACGATTCTGAAGGGTAACGCAACAAAAAGTAGCAGAAACACACTTTTTTTTAAAGTCTCATCTCAAATATTTGTTATCAAATAGCCTTGATATTGCCGGTTGATCATTAGTATTACTATTTTAAAAAGAAACAGGGTACCAGCGTAGCTGCACGTCACTGAGAAGTCACTTAGCGAGATGACAATCAAATTGGTAGATAAGGAATCCGTCAGATTGATCAGAGCTCCATCAAGAAATTTGCAAAGAGACTCAAAGGAAGTTTTGGCACTGGTCGTGGGCACATTAAACACAAGCTGTGAAGCACTACCAAGTTCATTTGACAACAGTTATTTGAGATGAGATTTAATAAAATCAGGTTTTTGTCACTTTTTGTTGCGTTACGTTTTTGAATCGTCAAAAAACGGTGGGTGGACTCACTAACAGTAGTATAACTTGTGTTGTGTTTCAAATATTTTAATGAAATCTGGCCATCATGTGTAAATATGAATTGTCCTCAAGCCTGTAAAATTTCATTTCGAAATTCTTACTTCTGGCCAAGATATGGGTAAAAAACCTAGTTTTTGTTGCGTTTCGTTTTTGAATCGTCAAAAAACGGTGGGTGGCCTCCCTAAAAGTGGCATAACTTTTGTTTTGTTTGAAATATTTTGATGAAATCTGGTCATCATGTGTAAGTATGAATTGTCTATTAGCCTGTAAAATTTCATTTCGAAATTCTTACTTCTGGCCAAGATATGGGCAAAATCTCTTAGGGGTTACTTTTTTATGGCCCACCCTGTATATCTATCTGCACAGCCACAAGTCGTGGACAGAATGACGGTCTCGGTTTACACTTTCCAGACTATAATAACCTATAATATAATAATATTATAATATAATAGCCTACGGGTCTGTGCTGCAAGAAATCCGCAAAAGATGCAGATATATCGTTTCAGTGTCACAAACTGATTTCAACACTAATTACCGGTTAAACCTCCAAAGTTCTCACACGCCAGACGATTATTATAGGCCTAGCCGCCTTACATGTAAATTATTGAACATTGAGCATCTATATATAGGCATATATAAAAAAATTAGTTAGCAAGACAGAGACGAATATGTGCGTAGCCTACGTCACAACCAATCTCTCAACAACTACTGTAACAGGAAGCGACTGGTGATAAATAATAGCATTAAAAATAAAAAGTTCTCTTGTGGCATATAATTGTCATTATTTGAATGCATCATAAACTCTACCAGTGCAATCATCGAGTAAAAAGGCACGCCTGTATTTTTTCATTCGTGACGCCGAAACGATGCGCCATTTATATACATGTATGTATACAGGGTGGGCCATAAAAAAGTAACCCCTACGGTTTTTGCCCATATCCTGGCCAGAAGAAAGAATTTTGAAATGACATTTTTACAGACTTAAAGACAATTCATATCTACACAAGATGACCAAATTTCATCACACTATTTAAAACACAACAAAAGTTATACCACTTTTAGTGAGACCACCCCCGTTTTTTGACGATTCAAAAACGTAACGCAGCAAAAAGTTGCAAAAACACGATTTTATTAAGTCTCATCTCAAATATTTGTTATCAAATAGCCTTGATATTTCCAGATGATCATTATTATTACTATTTAAAAAAAGAAACAGGCTACCAGCGCAGCTGCACGTCACTGAGAAGTCACTTAGCAAGATGACAATCAAATTGGTAAATAAGGAATCTGTCAGATAATTCAACAGGTCTATCAAAAACTTTGCAAAGAGACTCAAAAGAAGTGTTGGCACTGGTGATGGGCACATCGAACACAAGTTGCGAAGCACTGCCAAGTTCATTTGACAACAGTAGTTATTTGAGATGAAACTTAATAAAATCGAGTTCTCATTACTTTTTGTTGCGTTTCGTTTTTGAATCATCAAAACACGGTGGGTGGCCTCATTAAAAGTGGTATAACTTTTGCTGTGTTTTAAATATTTTGATAAAATCTGGCCATCATGTGCAAATATGAATTGTCTTTAAATCTGGAAAGATTCAATTTGAAATTCTTACTTCTGGCCATGATATCAGCAAAAAACCTAATTTTTTGGTGGGTTTCGTTTTTTAATCGTCAAAAAACGGTGGGTGGCCTCACTAAAAGTAATATAACTTTTGTTCTGTTCGATATATTTTGTTGATATTTGACCATTGTACGTAAATGTGAATTGCCTTTAAGACTGCAAAGTTTCATTTAAAAATTCGTATGTTTGGCCAAGATAGGGGCTAAAAACCGTAGGGGGGTTACTTTTTTATGGCCCACCCTGTATATATATATATATATAAATAATTATATATATACATGTATATATAATAAAATTATAGTCGAATTATTTATTGAGGACACTTGACCTGCATTGGCCTATACATCACTTTCTGCAATAGGTAGTGGCGTCGTTCCTGTTGTCTATAATGTGTGCGTTACTTCGGGCGGGTAGAGTCCCCCCCCCCCCATTTTCCAAACTCCAAATCCTGGCGCCGCCATATTTATTTGTTCCTTTCACTGCGTTTGCATGCGTGTGTGTGTGCGTGTGTGTGGTCGGTGGGGCTGACGGGATCTCTAACTGGGTCAATGTCGAGCACTATATATTTCTAACTGTTTCACGATTGCAGAGCCCCATGCAGCGTCGAAAGAACCGTCTTTGCTCATGGCACCAACCGTAGCAACTGCTGCTGCTGCTGCTGCTGCTGCTGCTGCTGCTGCTGATGCTGCTGCTGCTGCTGCATACAAAGTGTGGCCAAGAGTTTCAGGAAGGAGCGCACGCGAGTCTAAGACGCACGCAGCTGTGTACGGTCGTGTGCATGCAACGAAAGAGAAGGAGGAGGAGGAGCAGGAGGAGAAGAAGGAAGAGGAAGAGGAGAAGGAGGGGGAGGAGAAGAAGGAAGAGGAAGAGGAGAAGGAGGGGAGGAGAAGAAGGAAGAGGAAGAGGAGAAGGAGGGGAGGAGAAAAAGGAAGAGGAAGAGGAGAAGGAGGGGGAAGGAGAAGGAGGAAGAGGAAGAGGAGAAGGAGGGGGATGAGAAGGAGGAGTGGTAACCGGCTGAGATAACCCATTCGTTGCTGAAGAGAAGAAAAAGGAGGAGGAGGATAAGGAGGAGGAGGAGGAGGAGGAGTAGGAGGAGGAGGAGTAGGAGGAGGAGGAGGAGAGAAGAGGTCGAAGGACGAAGAGAAGGAGGAGCAGGATAAGAAGTAGGAACTAGGACGACTATATGAGAATGAAGAATAAGAAATACGCAGACAGAGAGGACGACATGAACAAGGACAAGGAAGAGGAAGATGAGAAGGAGGAGGAGGAGGAGGTGTAGAGAGGCGCATAGATCAGCGGTTCTCAACCTGTGGGTCGCGACCCCCTCGGGGGTCGCCTGACAATTTGCCAGGGGTCGCCTGGCCCCTTCAGAAATTTGCAAACGATATCGGCCAAATAGCAATTTCAACAAACTAAAATAAATTTTTATTCATAATTTTGCTCTGATTCACCAGTTAGATTGCGGCAGCTAATTTAATGTTTTCCATTTTAGTTTTCAAATGTAAATTCTGCTATTCTTCTAAAGAAACACAGGGAGGAATGTTTTTGAAGTCTAGACCACCTCTCTGAGCACTGAAATTATGAGTAATTTTTTAGATGATGGCTTAGAACAGCGGTTCTCAACCTGTGGGTCGCGACCCCCTCGGGGGTCGCCTGACAATTTGCCAGGGGTCGCCTGGCCCCTTCAGAAATTTGCAAACGATATCGGCCAAATAGCAATTTCAACAAACTAAAATAAATTTTTATTCATAATTTTGCTCTGATTCACCAGTTAGATTGCGGCAGCTAATTTAATGTTTTCCATTTTAGTTTTCAAATGTAAATTCTGCTATTCTTCTAAAGAAACACAGGGAGGAATGTTTTTGAAGTCTAGACCACCTCTCTGAGCACTGAAATTATGAGTAATTTTTTAGATGATGGCTTAGAACAGCGGTTCTCAACCTGTGGGTCGCGACCCCCTCGGGGGTCGCCTGACAATTTGCCAGGGGTCGCCTGGCCCCTTCAGAAATTTGCAAACGATATCGGCCAAATAGCAATTTCAACAAACTAAAATAAATTTTTATTCATAATTTTGCTCTGATTCACCAGTTAGATTGCGGCAGCTAATTTAATGTTTTCCATTTTAGTTTTCAAATGTAAATTCTGCTATTCTTCTAAAGAAACACAGGGAGGAATGTTTTTGAAGTCTAGACCACCTCTCTGAGCACTGAAATTATGAGTAATTTTTTAGATGATGGCTTAGAATGTTACGGTGCACAAATCCAAAATTATGTTAACAACTGGGGGCCGACATTCTGAAGTCTTAAACCATGACTATCAGCATTGACAAAATTCAGATGACAGTCTAAAATAGGCTAATGATTGAAAATTTAGAAGAAAAAAATTAGAATGGAAAGAGAACATTTATTGGTCATAAACCATGCCTTCAGCACTGAAATTATGAAGTTTTTTTTTATTGAGATTCTAAACAGTGGGAGAAGACACTTTGAAATCGTAAAGACGTAAAGCACGACTATCAGCACTGAAATGATGAGGCGTTTCGTTAAAACGACAGCCTAAAATGCTACCATTGCGGGGTGGAAAATTGTTGACAATGGGGAATGGCAGGTAGGCCCACGTCCATTCTCCAAAATCTCCCTGCTCGGCGCATTCATAAGAACACAAATGAAGTTTTTGAAACTGCTAGCATCGCAAAACGAATCAGTAAGGTGAAATGAGTGTTGAGAACAGAACTATTGACCAATTCTCAGAGTAGCCTATTGCTTAATAGTTGCAGCATGAATAGAGAAATTAGAATTAGGTCTTTGTTATGACATTTTATCGGTAGTATCAATTAAACCCAACAAATAAACCGCAGAGCACTATTCAGATAGGCTATTCTAACCATCCTAGCTATGTAGGAAAGCATGACCAGTATTTTAAGAACAAAGCTGATGATGCCAAGAAGGCACACTTGACTTGAGACAGCGGGTTTGAAGAATTCCAGGTCTAAGCAAGACGCTGCAGCTGTTGAAGCTGCATCACAAGCCGAATAGGCTTATACAACTTCGACTACTTCAAACTAAAGGAAACCTCATACAACTGCCAAAAACAGTTTTCGTATTATGAGGGTGATAATGCATAACAATGGATAATAGTAAAAAATGAGGTAAAACGAAGGTTGTTACACAATCAATTTTGTCATTGGGGTCGCCACAACTTTTGAAATGTTAAAAAGGGGTCGCCGGACTAAAAAGGTTGAGAACCGCTGGCATAGATTGAGCCAGTCACTGTGGATGAGGGTAAAGTACATGTAACTGCGCCCCCTTCCAGCCCTCTGAGTGGCAGTGGCGGCGCTACGCCAGGGCATGGCAGGGCAAATGCCCTGCCAAAAAAGCCTTTTCCTGCCTGTTGCCCTGGTCGTTGCCCTGCCACAAATTTTGACCTGCCAGAATTTGTTATAAGCTTATAAGCCCGTACTACCGAGCACGCGACTCGACCTCTGCCCTGGTTACTTGTGTGACTGCCCTGGCTTTGCCCTGGCTACAAAAGTGTCTGGCGCCGCCACTGCTGAGTGGCCAGCAGAACTTATTTTATCGTTCAGACGGACAGACGTCGCCACCATTAGCGCAATGTTGTTGGCCAGATATCTTCTCGTCGCTCTGGCTCCTCTACAAAATAATGAAGCAATTATTATTATTATTATTATTATTATTATTATTATTATTATTATTATTATTATTATTATTATTATTATTATTATTATTATTATTATTACTACTATTATTATTATTACTATCCTCTCGTTTTAATCTGATCGAAGGCGAATGAAAAACCGAACGGGAGAGATAGAGTTGGGAAATGGCAGAGAATAAGATAATCAGAGAGTAAGATGAACAGAGAGTAAGATGAACAGAGAGGCAGACATTGAAGCTGGTACAGAAGCAGACGAACGCGTAGGAATACTCGGAAATGACAGGTGGAGGAAGAGAAGAAGGGGATGAGGAGCGGGAGGAGGAGGAGGAAGAGGAAAAGAAGAAGGAGGAGGAGAAGAAGGACGACGATGAGGACGAGGAGTAGGAAGAACAGGAAGAAGAGGAGAAGGAGCAGAAAGAGGAGAAGAAAGAGGAGAAGAAGGAGGACAAGAAAGAGGAGAAGGAGGACGAGGAGGAGGAGGAGAAAAAGAAGAAAGAGAAAGAGGAAGAGGAGAAGGAGGAGAAAAAGGAGGAGAAAGAGGAAGAGGAGAAGGAGGAGGACGACGAAGAGGAGAGGGTGAAAAAGAAGGAGGAGGAGGATAAATGATCTGGGATAGGATCGAGTGGTTGTGCTGAGAAAATTTCGCTTAAAATTCGCTCATAAAACCATAATCATAATTATAAATGCACTTTTCTTCAGTTTAGTCACTTGTAACCCCGATTTAATATTTTTTTCCATATGGTTTGATTTTCGATAGAGAGGCAGGAGTGAGAGACATGGGTGATGCGTGCATTCTGAGATCTCGAGACACTTGCACCTCCTCATATTAATAAATCAGTGTGATGTGTGTATGTGTGCATGTGCATGTGCGTGCGTGCATGTGTGTGTGTTTGTGTGCGTGCGCGTGCTTGCGTGTGCGCGCGTGTGTGTGCGTATGTAGGCCTACGTGTATGTTTGTGTGTTTATGTGTGTTTGTGTGTCTGTGCGTGTGTATGTGTGTTGTGTGTGTGTGTTGTGTTTGTGTGTGTGTGGGTGTTTGTGTGTGTGTGTGTGTGTGTGTGTGTGTGTGTGTGTGTGTGTGTTTGTGTGTGTTGACGGAAACAGAAGGCTGACAGACCTTGACATCTATGGCATTATTTTTGAAGGTCCTAGCTGAGCTGGAATTTTAACTAGCCTACTTCACCAATCTCAAAGACACTTAAAACACCATTTGACCGGAATGTACCATTGAGTCTATCAAACAAACCTCTTGTTGTACGCCAAACAATGTTGAAAGTTACACGTTTTTTGTGAAATTAGATAAAGGTTTTAAAATTGGGGCGAAATCATGAATAAACTCTGTACAAAAATTGAAATTTCATCAACGTTGAAATTCGATGGAAGCTGATATATCGAGGCTGAATGATCCAGTGCTTCTAGGCCCTATCTAGGGTCCAATAGGTCTATTACAGAGCATTGAACTCACAATAATGTGGGGCGCGGTGGTGTACTGGTGGCGTCTTTGCTTTGGAGCCGGAGGGCTCGAGGTTCGATTCCACCTCGCCGCGTAAGGATCATGGGCAAGTCCTTCACTCACATTTGCTCAGCGCTTCGGCGTGAAACTCCGATGCAGTGTCCGCTCTGCATTCGGAAGCACCTCTGAGTAGAGAGAGCTTGATGGGTGCTATAACAAGTGCACATACAAAATAAAATGGCAGGGTAGTTTCTGGAATTTTAAGGTAGCGTTGAGTGAAGACCTATATCCACACTTTGTAGCATGTCGTATGTATATCGTATCGTATCTATAGAGTTTATATAGCGCCCTCACATAATGACTATTCAACTCTCAGCACGGACATTCCGAGGGAAATGCCTTTAAAGAACTAGAGACTGACGATGAAAAGTACTGAGACATAAGTTTCGCTCTAAGTGCGGGAGGGAGGTCATTGCAAATGGAAAGACTAACCACAGCAAACGCTCGATGTTATAGGCAAGGCCATGTCTAGTCCTGGAAACAAAAACATCAAGACGATCAGCAGAACGCTATGAGTGTAGTTCGCATTGACATAATAGCCTATAATAGATCTGTCTATAGACCTACGTAAGCTGTGTACATTATTATTAGCCGACAAATAATACTGAAGGCAAATGGTAAACAATACATAGTATGCTACTTGCCAGGAATGTTATCGTGAAGGATTTCTCGACTAAACCTATTCATCCAATAACAAGAACCATTTTTAATTCAAAGTTTAAAGACATCTAATGGTCATAAAAACCCTTTGACAAGCACATAATTATTTTTGAAGGGTTTCTTGTGGTCAAAGGCGCGGCATTTGATTTTGCCTATGGGGGCCTATAGGTCTTCCTCGAGAAAAATGTTTTATTCCACAAATAGCCTACAAGGGTCCAGGGGCAGATACAGAAATTTTCGAAGGGGGGTCCCAACATTTTCGGTGATCTTTGGCATTCTTTGCCGAAAAATTCTGATGACCTTTTTTAGTCATCCGGCCGAAATGTCCAAAAAATATATAATTTTCCTTCTGCCGAAATAAATCTATCTGATGACTTTTTTAGTCATCTGGTCGCTGCATTGGTATGGTATAAAGGTTCTTGAAACCAAGTGGGGACCCACTTCCCATCAATTTTTAAATGGAAGGGCCCTGGCCATATTGGCCCTCTGGTTCCGCCCTTGCAAGGGTCGGCGACTCGGCGCCTATTACTAATTTATTCCTATGTGCATACGGTGTATAGAGCTGTGGGATCATGCAAAATGCAATACGTGGTATTTATGTATGTACTTGTACAGTGTACACATCAAATTATTGTGAAGATAATTGGAATTTATTGCAAAAATGTCGAACTTAAGTTCTGAATCTCTCTCTGAGTGCGAGGAACCCACTGAACGTTTTTCTTCGTGGGCATTCGCACCTAAGGCTCCCAATGAATCTGCGCCCAGTCTCACGGCATGCGATCTAATGCAATGATACAGCCATGTCTCATCAATAATTCAATAGGCCTATCATTAGCCTACTTAGGCCTACTATAATCAAACTGAATTAAGCCTATTTGCTAAACTAACTTGGTCATGATAGTCAACATTTAGCTATGTTTTCATTCGCCCTCTCTTGCACTTACATAATCGAAATCTCAGCTTGGTGCTTCGATTGTTTTCTGGTGCAAGCGACGTAGGCTACCATCGCCATCTGTCGAATTCAAGTTTAACGTACCAGGTATAGGATGCAACAGGATGTAGAACTTGCAGCAAGACGAAATCTCAGTCCGTCGTCTGTAGGCCTATCCCTCGTCACGCGCGTCATCACCCTAATACCATATCCACAATTAAGGTGAAAATCATTGGTCAAAATAATTGTGTCGTACTCCTGACAAAATTTTAAACCATTCTCCCACCTCTCCTTCAAACCTAACTGCGCATTGGCCGCCATCGTGTGTAAGTTTTTGATTTAAATTAATCTTGCTAGAATGCCATAGCTGTTCAATATCTTCCGTAGCAGAGTTGTTTTAAGGAATTTTTAGAACTGCACAACTCCTTCTTTTCCTTCCCATCTTCCATGGTAAATTACTTTCAATCGGAGGTCAATTATGATTTTGCTAGTTTTAACTGTGCAAAAGTGCTTCTACAACTGCACAAATCCATTTAGAACTGCACATTTTGTGTGCAATTGCACGTTAAAAAAGCCCTGTTCTATAGTCACTCTCTGTGAGTCCCTATGGAGAATTGGAGATATTGAAATTTCTATCTCTATTAAGTAAATGTTTATTCTAAAAGACCAGTCTCAGTTCCTGGTGTGGACCATCTCATACCAATCCGGGTACAAAATCCAGACTGCAGAGTTAGTTGCACAAGTACAAGCAATTTTATGTTCAAATCAAGGATGCATCTCTTAAATTAAATAGGCTCAATTACATGTATGTTGCAATTTATTGTTATCGTAAACGCACACATTTAAATGGCTTTTATTCAAGATCAGTTTCCATAAATAATTATATCATTCATGAACTTGAGACCGAATCCGTTGCACGCTTGTGAACTTCTCCGCTGTGAGCTTCAATCAAATCTATTACGACTGAAAAAGGTCTGCATGGTGTGTTTTCTAATTGATATCCAGTGACTCGGGATCATCCATGGGAAACATTTATATGACCTCTATACGTCGAATGCCTAAAGCTCATTAACCTTTAACGACCAGCTACATATGTTTTCCATGCATATTAGTACATAGTGGTCATTAAAGGGTTATTGCCGCACTTTGCATGCACTGAAATGTGTTCGCGCACATTGTGTACATTGTGTACATTGTGTACATTGTGTACATTGTGTACAATGTGTACTGTGTGTACATTGTGTACATTGTGTGCATGTATCGATGGATTCGTTGCATAACGATTTTCATGTTGGTCTATGATATTATATACAACCATTCGAGAAACAGTAACTG
>OX243812.1:40056314-40078140 GCA_945859605.1 Lumbricus rubellus
AGAAGAAGAAGGATTCTTTCTTCGCATCCTCAGTTGTGCGTCACCATAGCAACAGGAACCACTCAGAATATTATTACGAATGAAGAAGAAATGGGAAAATGAACTGATTGCAAGAACGAATGAACGGATGGAAGGATGGATGAATGGATGAGTGAATGGGTGGATTAATGGATGGATGGATGGATGGATGAATGAAAGGAAGGATTGATTGATGAATAGAAGAAAGGATGGATGGAAGGATGAATGGATTCGCCGTTGCATGCCTGCATGGATGCATGGAATCACTAATGGTAAAGTAATGAACGATAGATAGATTGATGGAACGAAATTAAGAAGTAAAGGTCGAATGAATGATAGGATGAGTTTCAAATTTGTTGGAGTTTGATTTATTAAAAATTATTTGCAGCCGATTACAGGGCCGTAAATCTGTTAGGCCTACTAAAAGTGGGGAGGGAAAATTGTCCCTTCGGAATAGTGCGTAAAGTATATACCTGCCTAAAGAAGCTCACCCAAAATTAGGCTAGTGTTAAAAATTGTTGGTTCGCACTGTGTAGGTCTATTGCACATAGCCTATATATTCGGACTACAGGAAACAACACAATTATTGTCACTAGAGGTTCTCTTGCCAAACCAAAAGAGTTGAAAGTATTAGATCTATTTAGTGGTTTATATTTCTCTTCATTTTAACTTCTCCATCTGCATGGTTTAGTATGCATATAGCCTATACGTTAAATCGTTCATCTTTAGCAACTCATTTGCAGGCCTACTGTAAACTGAGATGCTATACCCGCTTATGTATTCAGTGAGTGCACGTATGTACATGCATGTATGTAGATGCATGTATTGTAAACTTATTTGGCAATTTACAAAGCGCCTCTTACAGTACTAGCTATTCAGAGGCACTCTCCGCGTGATAGCCCCGAGGAAAGAAGACTTGAAAGCAGTGAAGGGCTGATCGACGGTGTCACCCTCTAATTAGATCATCATATATAGGGATAGAGAAAGGGAGGTAGGCTATTCCACATAGAAGGGTCTACAACGGTAAAAGCTCGATAATGGGCAATGGAACTCCTTGCCCGAGGAAATAGGAGATCAAGTCGATAAGCAGACCCATTAGCAGACCGGAGAGGGCAGGAAGGTACTGCGGAGAGGGTTTGTGCAACAAGTCACAAAGGTGTTTAGGAGCGTGTCCATTTTGAGTGTACATGTATGTATGCTATATATACACACACGTGAGTGTGTGTGTGTGTGTGTGTGTGTGATTAGCTGTCTCCCTCCCTGCAGTCTTTCAGGATGATAGTCTATATTGGGCGTGTCAAATCATAAATTCCTCTCTCTTTGTATTAATCAGTCAATAGACTATAGCAAATCTTCAAATATCCACGTTTCGAGCAATGTATAGTCGCTTACAGCTTACCGACTCTAACATTTGTGACGCAGCTGAGAAAAATTGTGGGGAGGAAATTCCTTCACGTTCCCTCTCCAGGTTGAAAAGTGGGGGAGGGAATTCCCTCTCTTCCCTCCCCGGGATTTACGGCCCTGCCTGAGCCGAATGGTTGCAGGTTCAAATCCACCTCAAATCGCTGCGTATAGGGACCTTGGGCAAGTCCTTTACTCGCAGTTGATCAGCGCTTCGGCGTGAAACTCTGGTGCAGTGTCCCCGCTGTAGTTGGGAGCGCCTCTGAGTACGGAGCTTGAAGGGGCGGTAAAACAAGTGCACATGCAAACAAACAATTGTGCATGGGTGTGCGACTTGTCCAAGATCGCTATGGAGCGGCTTGAGGCAGATTCGAACCTGCGACTCATCTGTTACAAAGCTCTGCAGAACGTATACCACTACACCATCCCGTCTCATGTTGAAGATTATACGCGAATGACGATGCGTTGAACGTGCACGTTAAGCGAACAGTTGATTGAAATGAATGCAGCTAATGATCCTGTCTCCATGCAGCTTCGACTTTTTCACCATCGTTCATCTTCAATGCAAAATTATCGTCTAAATTGTCCTTTAAAATGTACCATTATCATTGTTCACCATATAATTTATTGTTTACCCCGAAAAGTATTTTTAAAAACAATGAAAGAACAGATGCACAGACGAACCACGAAGAGTAGAGACGATGAGAATCAAGCACATGCACAAAGTGTCTGGCGATAAAGTATACAAGGAAATAGAAATGTAGCCTATACAGGACGAGACAGTCGAAGACAGGAACTGACCGAGGGACTAACAGGTAGACACAGATGGGCGCTAGCAAAACAGACAGAGATATACAGAGAAGGATGGAGAGAGACACAGAGACAAACAGACAGAGACAGACAGAGACAGACAGAGACAGACAGAGGCAGACAGAGACAGACAGACAGAGAATTGGAGTAAAAACAAGGAGATAAACACAGAGACACACAGACGGACAGAGACAGTGTGACAGAGAGACACACGGAGAGAGACTTTTAGAGACACATACCATTTCGTCGTGACGTAATAGATCTATACAGTAGTTAGCCGCCTGCGTCTTCCAGTGATTGGCTGCCTTTGACTGTGGCGTTGCTATGGCGGCACTCTTTGCCGCCAGTCTCAATTGCCCCCCGCATCGCACTTGCACCACGTGACGTCGTTTCTAATCGTGTCGACTCCGATTACGAGTCAGACAGCAGCTCCATTATTCTGCAAGTATAACAACGACGACCAACCGAAGTACAATGCGTACAACAATAACCCTTATAATAATCATGCTCCATGTGTGTGTGTGTGTGTGTGTATGTGTGAGTGTGTGTGTGTGTGTGTGTATGTGTGAGTGTGTGTGTGTGTGTATGTGTGAGTGCCCCTCACTCTGCCTTACTGTTCCTATCTCTCAATAATTATTATGATATTCTCGAAAGTGGTCGCATCGTCATGTATAAACGTCTTTCTTGCTACATGTTTCTCACTCATGATAATCACGTGATTCACGCTGAACATTCTCCTGCTTACATCGGACACAATGCCGTCGCGCAGTCGCAGAACTCACTTCCGGTTGCCAGTCAATCGTCAGCCATGACAGTCGTTGAGCGATCGCGTTAATTCATTTGCGCTCAAAGAACGTTTTACTTATTAGAAGAATAATTATTTGGCACAGGCATAATTATTTCGTCTGCAAAATTGCACACGATTATCTGCATGTGTTTGTGCTGTCGCTATTTCCATGAAATATTTGTCTATCTGTATGCCTATCTGTATGCCTATCCATCTATCTATCTATCTATCTATCTATCTATCTATCTATCTATCTATCTATCTATCTATCTATCTATCTATCTATCTATCTATCCATCCATCCATCCATCCATCCATCCATCCATCCATCCATCCATCCATCCATCCATCCATCCATCCATCCATCCATCCATCCATCCATCCATCCATCCATCCATCCATCCATCCATCCATCCATCCATCCATCCATCCATCCATCCATCCATCCATACATCCATCCATCCATCCATCCATCCATCGATCCATCCATCCATCCATCCATCCATCCATCCATCCATCCATCCATCCATCCATCTATCTATCTATCTATCTATCTATCTATCTGTTTGTCTGTCTGTCTATATGGCACCCCGTCATAATAGCCCGGTCAAAATAGCCCCGTCAACACAGCCCCGTCATAATCGCCCAACGACAAAACAGCCCCGTCAAAATCGCCCAACGACAAAACAGCCCCGTCAAAATAGCCCCGTCAGAACAGCCCGGGGCTATTTTGTCGGGGACCGACAAAGTCGCGGAATAACACGATTTTCGTGAAAAAATAGACGGACGAAATTAACGTCTTTTTAAGGAATCCGAATAATTATTGATGAAAATAATGCTTGTAAAGATTAGGATGACTTCCGTTGGTAAACGAACTTCGCGTTTTATCATACATCCAGCTTCTATTTAATATTGTCAATCCAACCTGTATTTCAGATCTATAAAACCATCCAGCTTCAATTTCTCAAACGTTTGTTCATCCATATTTAGATTCTACATACATGGCCAGTGTATGCACAAATCGCGAAAAATAGCCTACACGAATAATGAACCATATATAAATACCTTCATCCCGCTTCCATTTCTTAAACGTTTTATCGTCCCGCTTCCATTTCTTAAGCGTTTTACTCTATTTAAGATCTATAAAACTTCATCCAGCTTCGATTTCTCAAACGTTTGGTCATCCATCTAGCTTCTATTTAAAATATAAATACCTTCATTCCGCTTCCATTTCTTAAGCGTTTTATCATTCATCCAGCTTCTATTTAAGATATATATGAAACCTTCATCAAGCTTCGATTTCTCAAGCGTTTGATCATCCATTCAGCTTCTTTTAAAATATAAATACCTTCATCCCGCTTCCATTTCTTAAGCGTTTGATCATCCATCCAGCTTCTATTTAAAATATAAATACCTTCATCCCGCTTCCATTTCTTAAGCGTTTTATCATTCATCCAGCTTCTATTTAAGATCTATAAAACCTTCATCCAGCTTCGACTTCTCAAGCGTTTGATATAAAACCTTCATTCAGCTCCGATTAATTATTAGATCCTTTAAAAAATTGATCCAGATAAAACGCTTCAGATATGGTAGTTGGATTAAGGCTTTATAGATCTTAAATAGAAGGTTGATGAATGATAAAACGCTTAAGAAATGGAAGCTGGATGAATGTTTTTATATATATGAAATAGATGTCCGTGTCGTTTATGACAGGACTGTTTTCGCGGAACTGTTTACACGGGCTGTTTTGACGGGGCTATTTTGACGGGGCTATTTTGACGGGGCTATTTTGTCGGGAACTGAATTTTTCTGGGCTGTTTTGTCCTTGGGCGATTATGACGGGGCTATTTTGACGGGGCTGTTTTGACGGGGCTATTATGACGGGTCACCCTGTATATATGTATGTCTAAATGTCTGTATGTTTGTCTGTCTGTCTCTCCGTGTCACTGAGGTATATTGAATCGCAGATCGTTTGAATTGATGTGCGTTTCATGAAACAACAGCGATTCACAAACATAATAATACGCAGCGCTATTATTCGAACAGGCTTGTAGGGAATGTAGGCTAGCTATCGGTGTACGCCTATACATATAATAATACTAGCTGGGAAACCCGGCCTTGCACGGGAAATTTAGATTTTACAAACCCAGGTCCACCGCCTCTGTGGGTCGGCTTCGCCGCCCAACGGCGCCGATTTTACAAACCCAGGTCCACCCGCCTCTGTGGGGCGACGCCGCCGCTCCTCTTATATTGTATATATACTCCTGGTTTACTATCAAAACCGCGCACACAAAACCGCGCACACAACACCGCGCACACAAAACCGCGATTCACAAAACCGCGCACCCTCAGAACCGCGCACGATCATTACCGCGCTTGTTTGCTCATCTGTTCAAATTCGAAATTGTAGGATAACGTTCGATGGGCTTCGAACATTCCTTTCAAACTAGTATTCGGTCGACGATCCCAACCACTTGTTTGAGCATCTGTTTAAGCGGTGTCACGACAACTGGTCTACAGACAACTCGTCTAACGACAATTAACTTGTCTAGGCTACATACAACTGGTCCAGCGCTTGAGAAACGGAAGCTGGATTAAATTATTTGGAGGTTAAATGTAGGCTGGGTTGATGAAAAACGCAAGAGAAATTGAGGCTGGATGAAGGTTCTTTTACAGGTAAAATAGAAGCTGGATTGACGAAAATAACGCACGAGAAATGGAAGCTGGATGAAGCTATTTTTAGATATGAAATAGAAGCTGGATTGATGAAAATAACGCATGAGAGATGGAAGCTGGATGGAGGTATTTTTATATATGAAATAAAAGCTGGATTGACGAAAATAACGCATGAGAAATGGAAGCTGGATGAAGCTATTTTTATATATGAAATAAAAGCTGGATTGACGAAAATAACACACGAGACACGGAATTTGGATGAAGCTATTTATAGATATGAAATAGAAGCTGGATCCATGTTGAGATACTTGAATGCGGTTATGATAGTGCGCGGTAATGATCGTGCGCGGTTCTGAGGGTGCGCGGTTTTGCGAATCGAGGTTTTGTGTGCGCGGTTTTGTGTGCGCGGTTTTGTGTGCGCGGTTTTGACCGGATACCATACTCCTTGGCCTACGTAATTTATCTTTCCCAGGCTTGTTCATATACTAAGCTTTGATTACGTGAAAAGAAACGTGCATTTGATTACAATATGGCGTCGTATAATTTATCGATAGCATATTTTAACACGGCGAAATTTTAAAATGTCTATATCTCTGGATCTAAAGCGAATAAAGATATGAAAATAGCGTACTTTAATGACTCTGGTGAACGTCTATTTATGTACAATGTTTAAGGTCAGTAGCTACAAAACTGTAAGCGTGCATAATATACAAAGTCACATACATCCTTGCTTATAGATATAGATTAACTGTGATACCCGGCGTTGCCCTTTTAAATTTCGGCTATTAGCCCCACGCTATATGTCAGCTAATTTAATCAGTGCACGACGATTGTCGTACAGCTATGCAGGTAGGTCAGCCGCAAATTGGCGCGCGGCGTCTGGGACAGGTGATTGTCTGGGCACCACGTGATGTCTAGACGAGCGTACGTCGAATATACAAGGATGAAGTGGAAGTGAAGAAGCAGGGGCTTCTATCCCATGTATTGGCGGGCGCGACTTGCGCCCAGTGAAAAATAGGGGGGGAACAGAAGAAACCCAAAACTCACGTCGATAGGGGGAAGGCCAGCCACGGAGGCAGTGCAATCTAGTCATCTCTAGGAAGAAGTTTCCCCCAGAAATTACTTCCCCCCCATAAAATTTTTCAACATTGTATTAGTTATTAGTTATAATAGTATTACTATCTACATTATTTCATCACATGAACTAGCTGTTTTAATACGCCACGATAAAATTTACTATTACCTAATTATAATAATATTATTTATGGCCTACTATTTTAATTTGATTTAATGTTAATACTTGTACAAATACTGTATTTGTACAACAAAATGCAGTGTTTAATCTGGACATCTCTGGGAGGGAGTTCCCCAGGAATGAGAATTTTCCAGAAAAATCGATAGGTGTTGTGAACATGTATATAGAATAATTTCCCCCCTCCGTAAAAAGTATATAATGCGACATTGACCCCCCCCCATATAAATTTGACAGGTTTATACAAGTGCAGTTATCCCGTCAGTAGAAGAATTTGACTACAAAGCATCGAAGTAGGCCCACTAAAAATAAGGTCATGAATCAGCATTTTGGGGAAGTAGGCCTAAATGTATGTTTCAAGTAGGAAAATTAGGCGAAAGACAAAAAAATGTCAGAAAATTTCTGTCTGAGCGGTTTCCGTTCGCCCAAAACAACCATTTACCCCTCCCCAAAACCTAAATTCCCCCAAAGCAGTGTGACTAGGTAACACACTGATTAAACACTGAACTAAATGGCTTATCTCCAGTGTTATCTTTCAAATTTCAGACTGTCAAATTTCAAAATATTTTGTTCCTTGAAAGGCTTGAACACTTAGAAAAACAACATCATTATTATGTAGGCTAGGCCCACATTGTATTTTATTGTATTGCAGAAATTTCAATGCGTAAATTGCAAAAATTTCTAATGGGGGGAGGGACGCATATCACACCCAAAACCCCTCCCCGTCTTGGCGCTACGTGTTTCGATGATCGTCTGCTGGATGCTTGTTTGTCTCTCCCCCCAGAAACCTTCATTCTCTAGGCCTATAGTTAGGGGACAAGATTGCATATTGCCGGGAGAGTATGTCGGCTCAATAAGGGGGGAAGAATATGCATTGCGCCCGCCTGCTTAGGGGGGATAGAAGCCCCTGTGAAGAAGGAGTGCTGCGTGTTGAGAGCTGTTGAGATAGGCTGTAGTAGTTGTTGTTGAGTTGAGATAGAGTAGACTGATGAAGATAGTAGTCGTGTAGTTGTTATGATAACGCAAGTGTAGTCATTGTTGTGTTGTTGCTGATCGTGTTACTTTATTATCGGATTCTGGAGTATAATAAGAAGAGTTAAACACGTCGTCGTTTGTTGGGTAATAAAACAGTGAAAGACTGTAGATTCTTTAACCTAGCCATTTAGCTAATGAAACAGTTATCTAGGGATCTAGGGATAGGCCTACGCTACCAAGAACTTATACGAAGAAGCTTCCGAAGAGACTGATAAGTGGTGGAGATCACATTTGGTGTCGTTGCGGTGGGATAACGATCCAAGTTGCAGAACGATCCTAGTTACGAACGGCGGGTCTACGTGCCAAGTTACGAACGGAGGGATTCTATCCAATCAACGTCCTCCACAACGTCTAGGACCGGACGCTGTGAATTCATCGAGGAGCCGAGCACACGGGAGAAGCAACGATACATCGAGCATCCGTACGACAGTGAGAAACGACAACACAACGACTACAAGGTAGAAAAACTTGCTTGTCTATTGAAGTGTGCATAAAGAATTGAAGTCAGTCAATTGCAAACATTTGAAGAGTAGCCTACTATTTATCGACTAGCATCAGTAAAGTAAAGAAGTAAGATGGAGAAACTTACGGAGCAAAAGCAAGCAGCTATTAAAAAGATGTCTTCTGAGAGACTAGTAAAATTATTAATTGAAGCAGGCGTAGACGCAGAAGAAGTTGAACAGATCGCGACCTTAGAACTATATAGTTCCATGTCCACTTTTTGCGAAACTGAGAAAAACGAATTTTTAAGATTTGGTGAGGAAAATGTTTTTCCCTGTTTCATTGATGGCGAATAAATTTACATTTTCGGACAGCACTGTTTTTCCCTAGTATGATCTTAATATTTGTTTTGATCATAATTTAAATTTCATACGAGTAATTTAGATATAAATATGGCACGGGTGACCATTTTTGTACAATTTTTGCACATAGAGCAGTATAACATTAATAATGTCGCGATAATAGACACAGGAAATCATAATATACCGTACTATGTCCACTAGCAACTTTGTTACGCAACAATTTTGAAGCGACGTCCTGCTGTTATATTTCCGTTTGGCTTGAACTTTTTCACAGAATACTATTATATTTCGTAAAAGCTATCCTTTTAATCTTGTATTCGCACTGCCGGTTAAAATAATCGTCTACATTTCGGGTTTTTTGCAAGTTGGGTTTGTAAGCGTCACCATTAAGTCAGACAACAAGTCTGGGTCACGTGTTCTAATCTCTTACTGCTATTGGCTATGGACATAGAACTGTATAGAAATATCTCACACATCCATAAATCGCTGTGTATTTTTGAGGACATAGAACGTTGTCACCTTGGCTATGGACATAGAACTGTATAGAAATATCTCACACATCCATAAATCGCTGTGTATTTTTGAGGACATAGAACGTTGTCACCTAACAACCACGTGACACAAAGTACACTTTCTATTGGCTGTGGACATGTGCCTCTATAGCTTTGAAAAACCTTCCAAATTTATGGACATAGAACTATTTTGTACTGGCATAAGAGCTATACAAAGCGTTTCCAGTTAAGCTAGACGGCTGAGGACATAGCCCATGTAACCGCCATAACGGATATAGCGTTAGGTTGATTTTTCAAAAAAGTGGACATAGTACTATATAGTTCTAAGGTCGCGAGATGTCGAGGGAACATTTGATGAGAACTTTGGCTGAAATTTGGGCAAAGGAAGAAGTTGAAGAAGAAGGTGCGGTTGGTGGAGCTGAAGGAAAGCCAATTGAGAAGCCACAGGCACCGATGTCTATGGAGGCGTTGCTGCAATTCATGATGATGAGGGATGAGCAGCGCAGACAAGAGGAGAAAGAGAAAGAAGAGCAGCGCAGACAAGAGGAGAAAGAGAAAGAAGAGCGACGCAGACACGAGGAAAAGGAGAAAGAAGAGCAACGTAGGCAAGAAAAGAAAGAACGTAAACAAGAAGAGAAAGAAAAAGCAGAAAAAGCAGATAGGCTGCGACAACAAGAGATAGAAAAAGCAGAGAAGATTAGGCAACAAGAGATAGACATGCAGAAGCAACAGTTCCAGCTTCAGTTAGAACAAATGAAAATAGATCGTGACGAAGCAGAACGACGAAGGATGGAGTTAATGATAGAATATGAAAGAGCAAGAAAAAGTGATGAAGAAATACGAAAACAGCAGATCGAAGACAAAAAGGCTCGTGAGGAAGAAAAGGAAAAGTTGCGTTTGCAAGAACTGCAAAGAGCCGAAGAGATTCGACAGGAAGAATTCCAAAGTGAGAAAGACAATTTGGAAAAAGCAGAAAAAGAAAGAGAAGAACAGATGCAATTAGAACAAAAGAAACTTGCTATCAAGGAGGCTCAACTCCAAGAAATGACTATTGAAAAGGAAGAACGCAGAAAGCAGTTAGACTTGTTGCAGCAAAAGATAGAACAGGAAGAACTGCGTAGGGTAGAAGATCAAAATCGACTGAAGAAGAAAGACGAAGACGACAGAAGACGTCGTGAGGAATCAGAACAAAATAGGCTCAGAGAAAGTGAGACGATGGTGTCCAAAATTAAGAAGATTGGTGATGCCATGAAGCATGTATTGCCTAAGATGCCGTATGATATGATGGAAGTGCCATTATATTTTGAGACCGTGGAGAATGCATTCAATAGTTTTGCTGTGGAAAAGCAGTACTGGGTGAAGTTGTTATTGCCATTGATGACCCCGAGAGCGCGAACGGTATTGAATCGATTGTCATTTGAGAATTTAGATAAATACGATGCAGTGAAAGAGCATTTGTTGAAGGAATTCAAGTTAACAGCTCGTGAGTACAGGTCAAGGTTTGCAGATGCCAAAAAGACAGTCGAAGAAACGTATACGATGTTCACGGCTAGGCTGAAGAACCTGTTGAATTATTATGTCCGAAGTAGACGAGTGGACAAAGACTACGAGAAGCTGTTTGATCTGCTAGTGGCAGATAAGCTGAAAGAATGTTTACCACCAGGTCCACTACAGTTTGTCTTAGCAAAAGAGGGCACAGAATGCTTGGAAGCCAGTGACGTGGCAGACCTCGCAGACATACATGTAAACAATCGGATTGGTGTGATGTTTCAAGAAAAGCCGAAATATGAGTCATGGGACAATAGTCCAAAGCAACCCAAGTGGAACAAGGATAGCAAAGACACCGGAAGCCAAGCCAAGAGTAATGATGCAAAGAAAGATAGTTATTCTGGAAAGCAGTATTCGCAAGATAAACAACAGTCAGCGTGGGACAGACAAGCCTACAATCGAACTCCGCCGCTGGGACGCCCAACAGAAAGTAATGCATCATACACGCCGTACAACAAGTGGGAGAACAATGAGCAAAGAAGCTTTATAAAGAAACGTTGCCACAACTGTCATTCTGACAAACACCTAATAAAAAATTGTCAAGCACCAGGAGCGGCAAACATGAGGAAGAACTTTAGCAGGAGCGCAGAGAATTTGAGAGTAAACCAGATCCAAGTGATAAATGCACCAGACCAATTTGAAGAATCGGACGATCGTGAAACAGAAGTGAAGTCGGTAATGAAGTGTACGCCGCAGTTCACCATACAGAAAGAAGCGATAAAGACTACTTCCATTGCAGAAATTTGTCGAGAAACAAAAAGTAAAGAGGAGTGTCAACGCATAAAGAAGATATCGTTGCAGCATGTAAATGTGGAGATACGTGGGACTGATGGGCAGCCTGTGCAAGTCGAGGCGTTGGTTGACACGGGGACCGAGATACCAGTAATTAACGAGGAACTACTGAAAGGAACGACAGTAGAAGAAATCGGCAGAGTTCATTTGCAATGTGTAGCCGGAGAGCCGATTCCAGCTAAGTTGGTGAAAATCGAAGTGCGGATGAGCGGTCGTAACGAAGGAGCAGCTACAGATGACAGGACAATAAATATCGCGCCATATTTAACTTTAGTGTGTGCCAGCATTCCAGCAGAACTGTGTAAAGAAAATCCAGAAAAGTTCTTGCTACATCCGGAGATAATTGCAGAATTGAAAGAGATTCCACCAGTGAGTGTATTGCAAGGGGAACTACAAGCGAATGTGACTACAAGAGCACAAAGTCGGAGAGCAGAAGTCGAAGGCGGAGAAGATGAGACGATAAACGAAAGTTCGCAAGAAGATGACACGGACAGCGAAGATGAACTCAGCATTCAAGATGACGAAAGAACAACATCTGAGAACAATGAAACTGAAGAAGAGATGGCTGCATGTGAACGAAATGATAGTGAAGATTCCGGAAGCGACGCTGAACTGGAGACAAGTATGAGGGACTTGTTCACAGAGAATTCGAATGATGAAAGACAGCTGGAAGATGCGAAGAAATTCGAGGAGCAGCAGAGAAATGACGAGTCACTGAAATCGTGGTGGAGGATCGCTGAAGACAAAGGATCAGAGTTTAGCGTGGTGAATGGATTGATGTATAAGAAACATCAAATGGCTGGATCAGCTAGTGTACCAGTTGGTGTTACCGAAAGAGAGAAGAATTCAAGTAATGGAATTAGCTCACGAGTCAGTATTTGGCGGACACTTGGGAGAAGAGAAGACACGAGAGAGAATCAAGTTGTCCTTTGTCTGGCCAAAGATGCGTCGAGACGTGGTGAAATTTTGTAGGTCCTGTGAGAAGTGTCAGCTGAAGGCACGAAGTTTGGTGATGGATCGAGTGCCGATTACACCAATTCCAAGGGAAGATGTTCCATTCCGACGGATGACTATGGACGTGGTAGGCCCAATAGAACCGAAGTCAGCAGCAGGGCATAAGTATTGCTTGTGCATAGTGGATTCATGTACAAGATGGCCGACAATCTTCTTGCTGAAGTCATTGACTGCTAAGGCTGTGTGCGAAGCTTTGATGAAGCTATTCATTGACGTGGGGGTGCCATCTGTGATCACCAGCGACAGAGGCACAAATTTTACAGCCAGTCTCACAAGAGAATTTTTGAAATTGATGGGATGCTGTCCACGATTCGATTCACCAGGGCATCCTGAGGCCGCAGGATTAGTTGAGAGATGGAATCAGACGTTCAAGAAGATGGTTCATCATGTCATTGTGGAAAATCCGAGACAGTGGCATAAAATCATTCCGTTTACTGTATGGGCATTGAGAGAAGTTCCTAACGCAACGACAGGAGTGGCACCATATCTGCTGGTGTATGGAAAAATGCCAAGAGGACCACTAACTATCTTAAAGGAAAGCTGGACCAAAGAAATAAATCTACCGCCAAACATTGGAGTACAACCAGCAAAGTACTTGAAGAATTTAAGAGCGGACATGGAGAAAGCCCTGATATTCGCTGAGAATTGTGCAGAGGAAAAGCAAAAACAATATGCCAGTCAATACAACAAGAGGGCCAAGGATAAAGAATTCGAACCAGGAGAAAATGTCATCGTCCTGTATCCAACGTCAACCAATAAATTGATCTCACGATGGCATGGCCCATGTACAGTGCTACAAAGAAGGTCCAAGTATTCGTATCTGGTGGACATGAATGAAAACGGCCGACGAATCGTCCATGCCAACAAAATGAGGAAGTTCATCGCAAGAACATTATCGTGTGGTCTCATCGTGGAAGAGGACGACGAATTCGGATCAGTGGTAGAGCTACCATTGAAAGAAGACCACGCAGAGACGACACAGAAATCGCTGCAATTGGACTATGAACAGATCGGACATCTTACGTGCGAGCAACGGAAACAGCTACTGGATGTACTGAACCGTTATGCAGACAGATTTTCGGACAAACCTGGATTATGTACATTGGTAGAACACGAAGTGGTGCTGAGACCGGACTTTCGAGAGAAGGAGTTCATGGCTTATCGAATACCGCTGATATACCGCGCAGAAGTGGACAAACAAATACAAGAGATGCTGAAGGCAAACATCATTCAACCGTCGTCGAGCAGAATGGCAAGTCCGCTGGTCATCGTCAAGAAGAAGGACGGATCCTTGAGACTCGCGTGCGACTACAGGTACGTGAATTCATATACTGAAAATTGTCGATATCCCATGCCGATCGTCAACGATGTGCTGAGCAAAGTCGGGAAGTCCAAGTTTATCTCCGTCTTGGACTGTCGCAGTGCTTACTGGACTTGTCCTGTGAAGAAATCCGACCAATGGAAAACCGCATTCGTTACCCATAATGGACTGTACGAATTTACACGTGTCCCTTTTGGCATGATTAACTCTGGACGGACTTTTGTAAAAGCAATAAACATGATTTTGCAACCGATTAATGCATTTACTGAACCCTATGTTGATGACATTGCAGTACATTCTGATGATTGGAACATTCATTTGAAACATTTAGAATTGTTTTTGAAACAAATACGACTGCATAATGTAACCTTGAACTTGAAGAAATGTGTGTTTGGTAAGAGTGAGGTGAAATTCATCGGTCACCTCATAGGATCAGGGAAGAAGATGATGAATCCAGATAGGATTGACAGTTTGATTAATTTAAAAAACCCTGAAACGAAGAAGCAAGTGAAGCAAGTGTTAGGATTTTTTGGTTTCTACAGACAATTTATTTGTAATTTTGCTGAAATTGCTAAACCATTGACAGATTTAACTGGCAAGCAGACACCTGAGAACATTGTTTGAACTGAGGACCACCAGAAATCTTTTGATTCTCTTAAAGAAATTGTTTTATCAAATGTAATTTTATACATGTTCGAGGTTGGCAAACCATTTAATTTGTACTGTGATAGCAGTGATTTTGCTGTCGGAGCTGTGCTGTCACAAGTGGACGATGAAGGGATAGAACGTCCCGTTTCATTTATCAGTCAGAAGCTGACAGATACCCAGAAGAGATGGGCGACGATTGAGAAGGAAGCCTATGCAATCATATGGGCTTTAAACAAATTGAAAGAAATTATTATTGGTTCCAAGATTAATGTGTTCACTGACCATAATCCTTTAGTTTATTTGACTGAGTCATTGTCGAAGTCAGCTAAGTTAGTCCGATGGTCTTTATCATTGCAAAATTTTGACATTCTGTTGAACTATAAGAAGGGAAAGCTGAATGTAGTAGCGGACTGCTTATCGAGATTGTAGTATAAGATATTTTGTGATTGCATTTAGTATAGAAATTGTTTGTATTTAGTTTAAGCATTATACGTTCGCTAATTTTTAAGATTAATTAGCTCTCTTCAAAAGAAAGGAAGGAGGTAATGTCAGCTAATTTAATCAGTGCACGACGATTGTCGTACAGCTATGCAGGTAGGTCAGCCGCAAATTGGCGCGCGGCGTCTGGGACAGGTGATTGTCTGGGCACCACGTGATGTCTAGACGAGCGTACGTCGAATATACAAGGATGAAGTGGAAGTGAAGAAGGAGTGCTGCGTGTTGAGAGCTGTTGAGATAGGCTGTAGTAGTTGTTGTTGAGTTGAGATAGAGTAGACTGATGAAGATAGTAGTCGTGTAGTTGTTATGATAACGCAAGTGTAGTCATTGTTGTGTTGTTGCTGATCGTGTTACTTTATTATCGGATTTTGGAGTATAATAAGAAGAGTTAAACACGTCGTCGTTTGTTGGGTAATAAAACAGTGAAAGACTGTAGATTCTTTAACCTAGCCATTTAGCTAATGAAACAGTTATCTAGGGATCTAGGGATAGGCCTACGCTACCAAGAACTTATACGAAGAAGCTTCCGAAGAGACTGATAAGTGGTGGAGATCACACTATACGTCCGTGGCTTACGTATATGCAAACAAACAGAAGGACAAACTTTCAGAATAATTCTAATGTAGATTATGTGTAGGCCTATCGCAATTACTTCACTGTGGGGCGCGGTGGTCTAGTGGTGGCGTCGTTGCCTTGGAGCCGGAAGGTCCGAGGTTCGAATCCACCCTCAAACCGCGTAAGGACCTTGGGCAAGTCCTTCACTTACAATTGCTCAGCGCTTCGGCGTGAAACTCCGATGCAGTGTCCGCTCTGCATCGGGATCGCCTCTGAGTAGAGAGAGCTTGAAGGGGCGCTATAACAAGTGCACATACAAACAAACTGTGGTTTGGTCGGGGATCTGACGACCAGCTTCTGTAAAGTGCTTTGTCTTCATCGCGTTCCCAATAATACAAAACCCGGCTGATGGTGAATTGATTTCTGTTGCGCTGAATATGTATACCTTGTCAAGACTACGATCAGCTGAGACTGGCAGAGAGTATATATATATGCATTATGCATATATATATACATATATCTATATATACAATTATACACACATTTATATATAATATATATATATATATATATATGACATGGATGATATCGCCGTCGTGGACTCAAGACTCTCGATTGGCCTTAAGACTACTGCAGAAGCACCTGTCTTCTCTTCGAACCCAATTATTCTAATGACGAGATGGATATTAGATCGCTGCTCTGCAGTCGTCATTCTCTCCATCCTACTGCTGTCGCTGCTACTGCTGCCCCTGGCGGTGAGCAGAAAAGCCAACTCTCAGTCGACGATGATAATAGGCTCTGTATAATATGTACTTCATCGTATATGGCTATATTAAAGTCCACGCATTTAATTCATGCGATGCGCAAAAGTCGCCGGTCGAATAATTATACGAACACTATGGGTCCAGACTGACTAATGAGCTTCAGTAGAAGGAAGCTTAGCCGTCCTTCAATCAGACTTTATATATATATATATATATATATATATATAATATTATATTCATCGAGTCATTCAATGGAACCAAAATAAGCCTATCAGAATTTTTAGGTGCTGTATAAACGGCAGATGGGTCTTGCACAGAACTATAATTTCTAGTCTTCGGCCAAAGAAACCGACTTTGAATGCAAATGGTATCGTGAGTGAATTTTATATATAACTAGCGTACCCGGCCACGCGTTTCTGTGGCTGAAAGAGCATCCAGCCATCCCTCCCTACCTCCATTCCCCTCCCCTCCCCTCCCCTCTCCTCCCCTCCCCTCCCCTCCTCTCCCCTCCCCTTCCCTCCCCTCCCCTCTCCTCCACTCCACTTCGCTCCCCTCCCCTTCCTGCATCCCTCCATCCTCCATCTTTTCCCTCCCTCTTCCTCCCTCTTCGTCCCGCTCCCTCCCCTCCTTTCCTCCCTCAAACTGTCCTTTTCCGATAGCGACGCGGATATAGCACCCTAAATCGCTTCAGCAAAAAGGCCGCAATGGAATGTGTTAAAATGCGCTACATAAGCGGAACACACATTTGAACCACCATTTGAAACGCGCCCGAATTAGAAGGCAAGGCTTATCGACGGGCGTATATGTTGAAAACGGTAGAATTTGCAAAGTTGCTTTTTTGTTTAAAAGATTGCGCTTTTCCCCAAAAAACATTCTGCAGACCCGGCCGTAATGGAACAAAACGTTTTGGTGAAGTTTTGAAAGCAATCGTTGAAGAAAGTTCGTAGATCCTTGAAGACGACACAAACGCGGGGCCTATATATATAAATGCATATATAAAATGTCAATGTCTATTCTAGACTATATATATACATATTATGCCGCTATTAATGCGCATACTATGTAGTACGTACTAATACTATATTAAATTATATAAATACTTAATTATTACATAATATGCATAAACAATTGTAGTAATTATATATGCCCAATTGCCTATGCTTCCATAATAATTATTGCTGCTACTCATTTCTTTGAGATTAGACGCATAGTCATTTTCGCAACAGCAATAAAATAACACTATAATTTTTATCATTCAAAGGCAGAATTTCATCATGTACTTTATTAATAATGGGCTGGTCATGCATCGTAATCGTAATGCTCAGAACTTCTAAAGTGTCACTTGAAAGCAAAGCGCATGTAAACCAGCTTGTTCTTGAGCGCTGCGCCGAGTCAGAAGGGTCGTCGAGAAAGTAATCGGAGTGAGGTCTGAGTCTGGTTTCCAGAGTGCATGTCAGAGGGCTTATAATAATTATGTGCATAAGCAGAGGATATGTTAAGGATGGGATGTCGCCTATAGGGTCTACAGTTGGAAGGTGGAGCATGCACGAGAGAGGGAGGGAGGGAGGGAGGGAGGGAGGAAGGGAGGGAGGGAGGGAGGGAGGGAGGGAGGGAGGGAGGGAGGGAGGGAGGGAGGGAGGGAGGGAGGGAGGGAGGGAGGGAGGGAGGGGGGGAGGGAGGGAGGGAGGGAGGGAGGGAGGGAGGGAGGGAGGGAGGGAGGGAGGGAGGGAGGGAGGGAGGGAGGGAGGGAGGGAGGGAGGGAGGGAGGGAGGGAGGGAGGGAGGGAGGGAGGGAGGGAGGGAGGGAGGGAGGGAGGGAGGGAGGGAGGGAGGGAGGGAGGGAGGGAGGGAGGGAGGGAGGGAGAGCCTTCAGTTTTCAGAGGGGGGAAGCCTGAGGAGCGATGGATAGAGAAGCCTGAGGAAGGTGATGGTGGATAATTGACAATGGTGCATGGTGGAGGAGAAAAGTGCGGAATTCAGTGGTAAACATATAGCGTTACAGAGACGTCGTGCAGTATTAGATAACTACAATGTATACGTCCTCGGTTGGATAACTTGAGATTAGTCTTGGGTTCGAAGGTATACAGGATGATAATTATGGTATAGAGCTAGTTGGTTGGATGGTAAAGAGTTCGCCAGGATATAATTTACAATTGGAGTGGAGTGTTGCAAAGAGTTGTAACCTAATTAGTAATAGAGCTTTGAAATAATGTATTCACCCTTTGATTCTAACCAATGGAGTGCTGATCAGTGATCTGAGGATGGGAGAAATGTAATGATGCTTGCAATGCATTCTGCTGACAGCATCTCTGGATAATGAGTCCCGAATAAGCCGAAGACGAATAAGCGGAAGACGCTTGAGTCTTTGAACGTTGCTTCTAGGAATATTGTACTCTAGAGTATTATACGCTTATACGTTGTGCCTGGAGAAAGACTTTTACCTGCCACACCACGCATGCAGGTGCGTGTCACATTTTACGGTAAGATGAACAGCAGCACATAAAAATTGCCTTATGACATTGAACACCGCATATATACGAACCTATAGTGATGAGTTCTATGCCAATTTATACAATCGAGCTAATTAAGGCGAGGTTTGAATCACGAGAACCGAAGGTCTCTAACGGATATATAAGCGCTGCAAGTTAACGGAAGCCAAAATAATGATTTTTTAAGTATTTAAGCTGAAATTCATCATTTTTAGCTACACATTTGTGTTCTCCTTAACTTTGTTATAGGTTTTGGCACATTTAATTAAATCGCACACGATGTATTAAAATTATGAGCTGCTATTTTATGCTGCATTCTGAAGACGAGATAAATATTGAGTATGTAATTGCTTATTTAATTATAGTTGACGAAGTAACGTATTTGGGATGTCAACTCTAGTACATAATGTACAAGACTATAATAAGCTAACAGAATTCTATATACATTGAGAAATTCCATTAATTTGTCGAAGTGAACAAACTCCATGTGTGTGTGTGTTCCAGCCAATGTTGACTCTTCTAGCATAGGCCTACTGTGCATTATTTGATAACCTATGTAATATTTTCGTTCGTAATAACACTTAACATCAAGCAGTTCAGTGCAGAGAGCGCCTCCGAGTAGGTTTCTTTGAAGAGGCGTTCTGTAAATTTATGGAATCAATCAATTAATATGGTTTAATATATAATATATCAATACAATTATAATAGTAATAGTAATATGTAGAAGAATAAGAATCAAAAGAAATCTTTTACAATGATCCTTCGTTGCACATTATTTTTTTGTAACAAATCATCAGACTCTTCAAACATTTTGCGAGTGCGAATTACTAAACACAATACAAATTGCAGTAACAGGCCAATCTTCTACAGGAAACAACCAGGAAACAAATTTCATACAAAACAAACAGTAGGCTATGCTTTAGCTTCATGCATTCAATGTACAAATTCTAAACATTCAACATTTATTCACGCGTGTAACATTTTCCATTTTATTTTCGTGTGCACGATGATCCAAGTGTGTTGCTTTGCGTGTTCACGAACCGACTGGTCCGTCGCGCACGTTCGGCTTCTGCTGATTACTTCTGCGAATTAATTTGCTCAGATTAGGGATTTGCGAAGTGATTTCTTACGTATAATATTGGAGGTTTATAGGCTTCTGTATCGGACTTATATGCCTAATCGTCGTTTTTGCTTTGAAGCTTGCATGCTTTGATTTTGTTTTCGTAGCATATCGTTTCTTGACTGCAGCACGTGCGACTGCATAATGACAACGAATGTGCTGCGGTCCAGCCTGAAATCTATAGTATACTGCCCACATACACAATAATTATATTATTATTATACATGCGCAATCTGTAAGTCGGGCATCTTTGTTTCGAAAATGGCCGATAGATAACAAATGCCTTTGTTCTATGAGCACCCGGAGCTTAAAGGTTCCACTCAGACGTCACAGTCGTCTGTCACCAGTGTGCAACTGCAGTGACGTTATTGATGCGTCACGCTGACTGCAGGTAGGCCTATAGCAGACGGTATCATAGTCACTATACTTGTGTCGTGTAAATTTGAACTGATCACTCAATTTCACAAGTCTTATCAGGTGACTTGTCTCCAGGCCCGGCCTTAGGGAAAGGCGAGCGAGGCAACCGCCTTGGGCCCCGCGCTTCCAGGGGCCCCGCGCTGCTGGCTATAATTTTTTCTTTGACGATATTTACAATGATTAGGCCTACTTGGTATAAAACAACTGTTCTTGCAGCAAAGTTGCCACGCGAATGTGACAGGGTGATTTTGAAAGATCGAAACTTCTCTAAACCTTAAGGCGAGTCACAGCTAGCCTACTTTTTAGCGTTGACCTGCACGTAAAATTCTCTCCAGAAAACACTCGTTAGGACCTAACTTATTTTGTTTCAAATTTGCAAATGGACATCCGCATAGTCTACATTTTTGCTGGAGAGGGCAAAACACAATGATAGCGGTGACAATTTTAACGACAGCTTAGTAAATGCAAAATAGGAAATTTAGAACATGGATATTTTCAGAGAGGTGCCTAAATGTATCCGTTTCACTTTGTGAATAATTAGCATCATTAGTGTTTTGGAGGGGAAAATTTGTCAAAAGCCAAAACGCAGACCTAACATGCATCATTTGAAAATCAAATAGCCTATGTATTGTATAGGCCCCATCAATGTGGTTTGTTTTAAAATAGTGCTCTTATATAAGCTCAAAAGAAACTTGGGAAACAACGTTAAGTGTCCCTTCTTAGGTGACTCTCCCCCACCAGTGCGCATTGACAGGAAATCAGCTGCGTAAATTTAAGCTTGAGGACTCGCTGCTGCCTTGGGCCCCGCAAACCCTAGGGCCGGGCCTGCTTGTCTCTCCCTGATCATTACTCCCATTGATATTATATTATGCTAGTTGCATTGAACACAGGCCCTATAATTATTATGGTCTACTCTTGATGAAATTTCTTTATCATTTTTTTCTTCGACTATTATATTGACGAAGGATAAGGACGAGAGACAAAGCTCACGTGCAAACCAAACTCCGCGAGCTTCTTAGTACGATCATATATGTATATGTTACGCTACTTACGCATAATTATAAGAGTAGGTATAAGTCACATAAGAGTAATACACATGTGGAGAATATGTTACATGTATGTTTAAAAGAAATATAATTATTATTTATACATGGCATATGCTTTGTTATGGATGACAGGCAGTCGGCAGACGATGTGTATAGAGGTAGAAAGAGGCAAAGGTGTGCGTGTATTGAATTTTTTGTAGGTGAGCGTGTAACGATGAACAGTGGCTGATGAGGCTGCTGCTGCTGCTGATGATGCTGATGCTGATGCTGAGGTTAGCATGCATCTTTACTTCTGCCGCATCATCTACCGCCGCCATAATC
>OX243812.1:40078340-40083340 GCA_945859605.1 Lumbricus rubellus
AGAGAAAGAGAGAGAGAGAGAGAAGAGAGAGAGAGAGAGAGAGAGAGAGAGAAAGAGAGAGAGAGAGAGAGAGAGAGAGAGAGAGAGAGAGAGAGAGAGAGGAGGCAGAAGCAGAGGCAGAAGCAGAGGTAGAGAGGTGAATGAGGCATGACACGTAGGTAGCATCCGATAGTAATAATTGTAATTGTAATTGTAATTGTAATTGTAATTGTAATTGTAATTGAACATTTATATAGCGCCGCTCACAGATTCAGTAGCGCTAGTAATATTCCCGTGTATGGAGTTTAAAGACACGTGGGAACAGTAATTATGGGTCAGATCAAATCAGTTATTAACGTATACGTGATCACACTTAACACACCTTTGATGTGGCATCGCTTTATTAGTTAAATGTGCTACAGAAATAGTAAGAATTTCAGGAAGAATATTGATATGCAAATTGAGATTGTGTAACGTTTATACTACTTTTACTAACGAAGTGGGGTCTAAATGGTGGCCAGCATGTTGGACATCCAATCCAAAGATGCAGGATCTTAGCACTCAATCAATCAATCAATCACATACATTTATATAGCGCCCCTTCAAGCTCTCTACTTAGAGACGCTCCCGACTTCATCGCGGACACTTTTAATCGGAGTTTCACGCCGAAGCGCACAAGCAATTGCAAGTGAAGGAGTTGCTCAAGGTCCTTATACTAGGCGGCTTGAGGTGGATTTGAACCTGCAACCCTCCAAGTGTAAACTGTTAGCAGGAAGATCAGACGGTGAGGTGAATGGTTGGCCACCAGTGGTTAACCTAGTCTTGTACTTTTTCGGGGGAATTCAGGTTTCTAGGGATGTGCGAGAAAAACGATCTTCCGGGGTGGACGATAAACGCTGAGCTCAAACACCGACGACGACGACGACGACGACGACGACGACGACGACGACGACGACGACGACGACGACGACGACGACGACGACGACACAATCTGACTGGACCCATTTCATACGACTGTTTTATTATTTCTCGCCATATTTCCGAAAAGCATAGGCCTATATCTACCAATTCCGGTATACTTTAAAGTCCGATGACCGTTTTAAAATTCCTGTTGTAAAGTCGCTACTTTTATACCTGATGACTTTTTAGTACATCGATGTCGGCATTGTCGAAATAGTCTAAAGCCGAAATTTTACATATTAGACCTACATTGCTTTTGGGGAGGGAAATGTTACATGCAGCGCTTTTTCGGGGAGAGGTAATGGTACATTTTATAAACTTGAGAACAATGTGCCTCAAGATTTTTATGGAGAATGTCATCCCTTGGGGGGGGGAAGGCAAACTTCCCCAGAGACGTCTAGATTAAACTCTGATTTGCATGCACCCGTCTTTATACAATGTTGTGCTGCATTCTTTATCTGTCACGCTGTGTCATGTTATTTAGACGAGCATTGGATATTATGATTGCTTATAAGTATAAGCGATACTACATGTGCTAAGCTGTGCTTTCATTAGTTCTTCGCTTAACTCTGAACTCTTGGCTCTAGATGTCATAAAAGTGAACGAAATGACCGAATCTAACAATAATTAATCTATGTCTTCGTCTGTGTCCATTTAAGAATGACCTTTTTCTGTGTGCAGCGCGTGTGCTGGTCAGTGGTCACCTGTATGTCGACTGCCGTTACGTCATCTTCTCGTCTGACGACCGCATAATTATACGTCTGTAGTCATGTCGATGATCACCCGAAAGGGAACGATCGGCCGAAAGACCCGGCAGTCGAGGGCAGCACACCCGTCAGTCCGTCGACTCCCTGTGGCCGAAAGTCTACGCGGGAGTCGCTTTGGGATCATCGCCGCCTCCGCCACTGCTGAAGGGGGCAGGACCCCCTCTGCTGCCTACTGCTCGTCGGGCAGCATATCGCTTCAGCATCAGACAACGACCTCCTCCTCCTCCTCCTCGACGGTGCCTTCTTCTATGCTGATGGGCGCCATATCAGATCCTCAGCATCTTCTTCATCAGCAACATCAGCAGCAGCAGCAGCAGCAGCAGTATGGTCGCCAGAGTATCGGCAGCATCTGCAGTCAGCATCATCCCGACCCAAGCAACCCTGACCAACCTCAGGCGTCGTCATCGTCGTCACGTCCATCGTTGTTCAACACACTCGTTCAGCTGAAGGTTGAGTACAACAATTGTCATCTATAAGATGTTTTATTGGCTATTGTTGATTCGTTCTGTTGTTTGAGACAATGAACTAATTACTTAGACTGTAATGTTATGAGTATAACTTGTCAACTTTGACTTTCAGTTCCATGCACGGGTAGCAGTGAACCAATCAGGATGCTGGACAGCTAATCAGCCCATCAGTGAGCCAGTCAAACGGTCGGTTAGTCAGTCAGGCAGTCAGTCAGTTATCAAGACAGTCAGTGAATCAGTCAGTTATGAAGACAATCAATGAGCCAGTAAGATGGTATTCCGTAACAGTGAGCGATGAATTATATTTTCGATGTGCTTTTCTGGGACAGAAATGTGATTTCAGTCAGTCGCTGCTTGTATGCTTCTCCCCTCAGTGTCACTGGCACCCTGTTCAATTCTCATTTAATTTAAACCTCTCTCAATGCATTCTTTCTGCGAAGTCAATTTCTCTTCAATACAAGATTAAATTAAAGATGCGACGATTGAATCAAGTGACATGTCAGCTGTTTCTTCACTTGCTTTGTTCTACTTGATCTTTTCAATTTCTGTTTAATTGCGGTCCGTGATATTTAGGTCCAGGAAAGCGACGCCGTCATCGGCAAATATCTCGACCATTCTAGACAAAGGCGTGATGAAATGTAAAAATTAATAATAATAACATTTCGTCGGCAGACCCCGCAATAAAGGTGTTGCTGGAATTTAATTAGAACTAGCTTAAATGATTACATCGAAAACAGATATTAAAATAGCTCCCTGTTTTTATCACATTTGGAGCTGCAAAGCTAATGTGCAGTGAGAAACAGGAACGTATTTTAATGTGAAATCGCTTGCTTGCCAACTTGCAATTCATCGAATATTGCGTGCAGGACTTGGATTGCGATCTCCATATAGGTTGGGGATTATACTTATACATAGACAGTAGACACTGCACACTAGTGTACATTTATATATATAACATGCAGGGACCCTGAGAAAGTCCCTCACTAGCAATTGCTCAAGCGCTTCGGCGTGAAACAGCGATTCTGTAGTCGGGGAACGCCTCTGAGTAGTAATCTTGAACGGGCGCTACAACAAGCATGCATACATACACACATACATACATACATGCATGCATACATACATACATACATACATACATACATACATACATACATACATACATACATACATACATACATACATACATACATACATACATACATACATACATACATGCATACATACATACATACATACATACATACATACATACATGCATACATACATACATACATACATACATACATACATACATACATATATAATTTATTGATATATATATATATATATATATTATATGCATAATATGTATATAGCCTATATAGCCCTAACATTGAAGTCATTAAGAAAATCTAATTTTTTTGTCATGCATGGATATTTTTAACTTAAGCCGAAGTTTTTTTCGTTTCCGGATTTCACTAGAAATCGAGGCGAGATTTTAGTCATCGCTGCCTCCACACGTCAACGTCGTCGTCATCATCGTCGTCGTCGTCGTCATCATCGTCGTCGTCGTCGTCGTCGTCGTCGTCGTCATCGTCGTCGTCGTCGTCGTCGTCGTCGTCAACGTCGTCGTCGTCATTAGGCTAATGAAGAGACGAGAACTGTTTTGCATAAAGACGACAGTAAAAAAGAACCTCATTAGTGTTGCAGTGTAGCAATGCATGTAGCAAAAACGTCGGTGACTAAGTCATTCGAAAGTGTCTGCAAAACTGCATGAACTATAATAGAGATAAAATCATGGTACACCGTGGTTCAGAAAAAAGTAAGCCGAACTGTTTTTCAAATATCTCCAATGCCTGATAACCTATCACGCTAAAAGTTTCGAAATATTTAGAGAATTGGACCAAGAATGTGATTCAAAAATTTCAAGAGATAAAGTTGAACGGATAAAAAGATATGAATCTTTCAACTTCATATGCAATAGTGAATTAGGATGAGTTTTTCAGTCCATCTGTTTCATCGTTTGGCTGCTGCTCCGCCTCATGTTGTAAGTATAGGATGTTCAATGTTCATTCTGTAGACCTATTCATTACACTGCCTTCCTATTTAAAAATCCACTTCAAAACATGTATTGTATCATTTGTATGTGAATGTGTGCATGAATGTGGGAACTCACTTTCAATAATAATCTGTTAGTACATCGAAGCTCAAACCGCTACTTACTTCAAACAAACTGGTTTTACAAGACATCAAGAACAAAAAGTCAATTACTGAGTGAACAGCGCACAAATTATAATTTGAAGTGATGCTACATTGATCTTTCTCCCAGATGCAGATTACACCCGGTGGATTCAAGACCTGAAAGAAGCCACGATAGTTTACAGATATATAGTTTGTAGATAGTTTACTTTACAGATTATAGTTTACAGATAGTTTACAGATAATCTACAGATGGTTAACGTAGTAAGATCTACTCGCATATCGTATTGACTATAATTATAGCCACCTCATTATCTCTACCTTTTTCTTTACTGAAAATATTCCACTCATCTACACATACGTTCTCGATCGTTCTCTGACATTTATCAAATGCATTAAGATGGCTGATCGTCGGCTTTCCGTTTCCTAGAAGCCACCATCGAACAATAAAATAATTAATTGCTTGTGCATCAGTTCAAAGATTAGAATGGATTAAATTGAAAGTAAAATAATCAATCTGCCGCGCAGTAATAATAATTATACTTGTTTCTGTCCCTTTTGTCTGTCTCTGCATATCGCGGTTTCTGCTTGTGCTTTCTACTTGTGCTTTTCTGCTTGTGCTTTTCTGCTTGTGCTTTTCTGCTTGTGC
>OX243812.1:40093340-40165503 GCA_945859605.1 Lumbricus rubellus
TTTAATTTGCAGCTGTATTTATGAGCGATAAAGCCATGAAAACTTCTGAGAAACATGGATTAGGACTTCAAAAATATAATTTCCCATTTGTTTAGATAAGACAAAGGGTCGTAGGCCTATAGCTCGCGAGTGGCAGAATTAATAGAGACCCTACCCCCACCTCCCCCACCAAAAACTTATCGGATTTGGAAAAATTGCGTGCGTCACCTTTTTAGCCCTGGGGGTGCTCAAACACCCCCCCAGCACCCCCCTAGTTGCGCCACTGCACACGATTCCTCTTTCTCTCTATGGATGCCCCTGTCCGTGTGCTTGTCAGCTTCCATACATGGTGACTATTCGCCTTTGTAAGCTTTTCTTTCTGCTCTGTAGCCTACTCTATATGCTAATAATTATTATGTGTAATGTGCAATATTGACGTCGCATATAAACTGGCAAATGTGTCACCGACTGAGCATATAAATAGAAATCCGTGTGATTAAATTAAGTCGATGAGGTTCAAAAGCAATGAGATTTCTTCTTTCATCACCAACTCAGCATCATGCGCTATTTCAGTATATATGTTTCTGCGTCTGTTTCGTCTGATTCTGTCTATGACTCTATGACACGAAATGAACGCACATGTTGTTTGCCAGACGAAAACTCATGTAGCATCTGAAGATCTGTGGACCCATATAATCTCTTAATTATATTTTCGATCAATAAAAGAGACTCTGAGGGTGACGATTACAAAGGTAACAATGATGATTGTTTTTCTTACTTACCGTTGTTTAATCTTAAAATTATAATTATTACATACATATGTATTGACTGTGTGGTGATTGCAGGCGTATGAGGAACAAGAGATGGGCACAGGATGCGGTCGACCAGAATGTTCTTTGGCTGCTGCTGCTGCTGGGGCAGCTGGTGATGCTGGCACCGGTTGTTGTTCTTTGGCACCGCGTAGATCATCCGTCTTTGTTCAGCTACAACAGCAGCAACAAAATCATCGTCGAAATACAGGACCAAGAGGAACGACAGGAAGAGCAGGAAGAGCAGGAGCAGTAAATAGAGGAGGAATTGTTGATGAAGGTCGCTGTTGCGAAGTCGACGATAAAACGACCGACAAAGCCCCAAACACATGTAAAATAAAACTCATTAACATTAATAGGCCTAAAGTTTGCTAATATTATACACGATTTTACACGTGGTATTTGTGCACCTTGCTAATGAGTATTTACATGGTATTTACGCAATATTACTTATAAACCGTTTTAGCGAACAGGAATTTCAGGATTTCACTGTGTACGCATAAATGTATGTAGGCTACTATGTATGTAGGTCTATATGTGTAGGCCTATGTATGTGCATTCGTTATAGCGCCTCTTCAAGATTTCTACTCAAAGCGCTCCCGACCACAGCACGGACACTGAATTGGAGTTTTACGCCGAAGCGCTGAGCAATTGCGAGCGAAGGACTTGCCCAAGGTCCATGCGCGGCGGCTTGAGGTGGATTCGAACCTGCAACCTCCGGTTGCAAGGCAGCGAACATACACAACAATCGCGCCCAACAAATATAATTTCGTGTGGATGGTTATTTTGCGCCTTTCGACGTAAGTTACAGTTACACATTTCGCAAAAGCTATGTTCATTCATTCATTATTAGAATTTATATAGCGCCTCTTCAAGAAACTACTCAGAGGCGCTCCCAGCCCAGCCACGACCAAAGAAAAAAGATTTAAGAGACTTGAGAAATAGAGATTGACTGGTCAGATGGAGGAGATGGAGGTTTGAGGGGAGGTCATTCCAGATTGACGGTCCCACAACCGAGAAGGCTCGGCGCTGTCTGGTAGCTAAGCGAGCCCGTGGAACAAGCAGTTGTCCCTTCGCAGTGGAGCGAAGGGCCCGACGCGCTTCAATGTCAGAGACAGAGGACGCGCAGATAAGATGGAGCACAACCAAGAATACAGCGAGAAACAAGGGCAGCAATGCGGTAATTGATGCGGAAGGATATTTAGCCAAGCGAATACTGTCGCAATATGTAGACCTATATACTTCGATTACGGTGACAAAGTAGCGTATACTTGCATAAGTTGGCACAGATGCATCGGTTAGTTGACTGAGGCATTCACAAATGTTAATTCTGAAGAATGGCTGCTTTCAAACAGCTAGTTTTGGATGAACAAAACATTAGCCTCTTCTCTAATGGCGGCGTCAATAAAAGTGGTGTAGGAAGAGAATTTGTGGGACGCTGTGGTAGAGTGAGTATGTTCGTTTCCTTGAATCCACCTCAAGCCGCCTCGTAGGGACCTTGAGCAAGTCCCTCACTCGTCATTGTTCAAGCGCTTCGGCGTGAAACGCCGATTCAATTTCCGCGCTGTAATCGGGAGCGCTTCTGAGTGGAAATCTTGAATGGGCGCTAAAACAAGCGCACACACATACATTAACCAATGCTTTGGAGTTTGAAGTACAAATGATGCTTCAGTTATCGTCATAGGCGTAACTTTCTATTGTGAAGGTGGTGTCCCGTCACGACCACTTTTAAAAGTGGTCGTGACAGTCACCACCACTTTTTGGTCCAGTAAAGAAATATTTTTCAACATGAAAGAATTTTAATGTCTAAGATAATAATGTGCCATTGCAATGTTAGTCACGAATAGCCTATAATTAATTATTATGGGTTGTTCGTGAATAACATCGCACTGTGACCAAAATTTGGTCATTTAACGTGCCCACAGTGGTAAAACCCAACAAATTAGGTTGTAGTTTCTGTAATCTCAACAACTTGGTGCAGTAACATGGTGGAAAACTTATTTATTGAATCCTGCTACATTATGAGTACTTTCCAAACTGTCCGTTATAACGGACGTCGGGCACTAGCCCAGTGCTCACTGACTGCTCACTGCTCAGGTTACCATTGCAGAATCTGGTCTTCTACTTATTTCATACAATGCTTGGTGAATGTTTTTGATGATTTGCAATATCTATTCACTTCACGAGCTAATTATTTCCATTTATCTAACGCCCAGTGCAGGGCACCAGCTTATTTACGAGCGTTTCATGCATTGTGATAGTAGGCCTACTTGTGGCTCCCAGGATAAAGGTTTCAATCCCATTTCTCAAGCCTTGCAATGGCAGTTTTGTGTTTCCTAGTACATTCCAATGATTGTTACCATCGCATTGTACTGTAAGCTTACACCAGGCTCACAGTACTGCAGCTGGTACGCCAAGCCCTTGAGTACTGGATGGTACGCCATGAAACTTGTGTACACTTACAGCCATTCTGTTGCCTGAAGTCAAACTATTGCCACCTTGGTAAACTTTGTAAGAGATATAAAGCTACATGTACATGGTGGCCCAAAAAAAGTGATAACACCTCGTATAATGTACTATAATTAGTTCAAATCTGTTTAGACTATATCCATAATAGCTGAAAAAGTTCACTAATTTACTTACTTAACTGTTTAGTCATTTGACATCATTATTATGACAACTTCCGGTCGACATTTTTCATTTTTTATTTGCCAACCGTCAACTTCTGCGTGTTTTGAAGATATTTTAACCAGAATGACAAAAATCACAGCAGAATACCGTATTCTGATTACAAATTTGCGAATTGAGAAACATTGAGGAGCAAGCCGAATGAAAAATGAGTTTCCATACAAAGACTGGTGTATATGTGGCGGACATGCCACAAGAGTTATAAGACAAAAATAACTACTTACCGAGACTTGGCTGGAGTAAGCATGACTCTCGTTGGGTAGCCTTTTGGCTATGAGTCTTGTACCTGAAACCGGTTTCGTTTTGAGACAGGTTTATAATATTAGGTTTCAGATTCTTCCTATGGAAGACCAAGTATACTTTTTAGGCCAAAGTATAGAGTGTTATCATGTATTTTACCGGTGGACTAAGACGTGCCACACGGTGCGCCGCTTATATTGCGGAGGAAGCGTTTCCTCCGTATGTGCTTAGATTGTTAACGCGTTTTCTGCTGCGACTTTCTACAGTGATTTCGGTTGTGTTCGTCTGTCTCCTACAGTGTGGCTTGGCCACGTTCGAACGCGACTACGGCGATCCTTTGTTGAAGCAACGCTAACGTAGTGCGGATTTGCGGCAAGATCTGTCAGGGCTGTGTCTTGTCATCGATCGCTGAGATTCGAGCTGCTGAGGCTGAGTGACAGCTCAGGGAAGAATACAGTATTCGTGATACGCCTAGCGGGCGATCGCAGTATTCTGTGAAGGTTCCGTTGACTGTTGGTTACAGTCTAAGTTACGTGTTCCTTGTGTGTCGTTGTTTCTGTAGAGTTGAGGCGGGTCTCCTCTTTGAAGAACACGACGGTTGTATCCTTGTTGGTGGTACCGGGTGAGTTCGTCTGTAACTTTTGTATTGCAGGTCCTTGGTGGTGGATAATCGACTGTCTGCCAACCGACATTGGACGCTGTAATCGGTGTTACTGTTACCGGGTGTTTCTTGCGGAGTTTAGATTGTCTGTCAGCCGACATTGGACTCTCGCTGTGTTGAGAACGATCTTGGTGATCGGTTGTTTAGATTCTCCGTGTGACTCGTCACTTTCTAGAATCTGTTGCTCACCGTTGAGTAGGGAGTAAGTGGTGGACCAAGAGTCCAGGCAAGCTGAGGGCTTTGCAAGGTAGTCTTCTTTACGTTACAGTGCTAGATAAGACCAAGTGTTTTGTCAGGGACTTACCACTGAGGTCAGTAACTGTTGAGAGTAAGGGCGATAAGCGCCATTAGAAAACCTATAAAATATCAGTCTATTTGTAGACACGGGTTTTCCGTTTACCTGTTCCCCAGGCCTCCCGGCCTTTTATTTTTACCTCGGATCTACCGGCGCAGAACAGCATCGCACCACGACGCTCTTGTGAGTTTCCGGCTAAGTGTTTCAGGGGAAAGTTACCGGCAGCGACAGTGTTTGGGCTGCGCGACTCGGAGTCGGGAGAGCGCGTGAGACAAGGGCTGTTTGGAGCCGCGCGTCAGCCCCGGTCGTCCCAAGTGGTTCACCGGTGGCCAAACTGTTGGTTCCTGCGGTCTTCTGCCAAGTCGGCGACCCGCGTTTGTCTGTTGATCTCGGTGTCGGTGGTGAGTGTGCGTGTCGGGAGATCGGGTGAGGCGAGCACCCCGGCAAACGCCGCTGCTTCGGCGCGGGCGTCTTTGCGAGTTTCGTGTCGGTGGAGTTCCGTGTACGGTGACGGAGGGCGACCGTCGTTGGCTTCAGTTTCCATCGGGCCTACGGACCGCCTCCGCCCGTCGGAGTGTCTGTTTGTTAATCGTCACTTGGGTGATTGTGTTCAGCACGATGAGACGGGCCTCGTTTAGAGTCCTCGGGTTAAGCCCGACGGACTGGCCCTGGTTTCAGGCGACGCGGTCAGCGGGGATAAGAGAATCGGCAGTATTCCCCAGTGGTGGTGTTGGTTCGGTGGCGGCCTGGTGCCGCGTGATAACTAAAGGAAGCGATAAGTCGGGGACGAAGACGGAGACCGCCGTCGCGAGAAGCGGCGCCCGGCGAGGCCGCTCTGCCTGCGGGAACAAGAACCCTGTGTTGAGCGTCGGTCATCCTTGTGCTCAGGACGTTGCCTACTCGGCGACCGCGGATGAGGCAGAGAGCGGGTCTGATATAGCCGGGCGGGCCGGCCGATCGCAGGCGTCGGTTTCACGGTCGTCTTCCCCCGGGAGTGAAGTCGCTGGCGAGGACCACGCAGCGCACAGCGATCCGGGAGATTCACGGCGTCCTGGTAAGACCGAGTGTCTCCCGGGCGTTGAAACGGCACCGCTCAGTGATGCCATCGAACCTGAGGGCGATGGGTCGCAGCGGGGCGATAGGCGAGGTAAGGCGCCCGTAGTGTCTGTCGACTCACCCCCCCGGGAACGCCACATATAGCTAGTGTCAGTCGCGCTATAAAAAAATTATAATGACGGGTACAACAGAACGTCAACGCTCAACCAAAATTGCAAATTAAAACGTTTGCAATGCAGTCAGCAGCTACTTGAACGGTTTCCTAATGACAGAAGTGTACAAACCATCTGGTTTACACACAAGAAGATATTCACCTTTGCCACGCCAGTTAAAAATTCTCAAAATGATCGTATTTATTCAGTTGAATCAAAGAAAAGGCAAGTTTCAGAAAGGAGACTTATACGAGAACGTGAACATTTCGGCCGCGGTATCATGGTATCAGTTGGTGTTTCTCGCTTACAAAAAGTTGTTGAGAAGCAAAGGGGACACATTGAACATGTTTTATGATTGGCGTAATTACTACTTGACATACAGCAGTAAAATACTAAACGTTATATTGATTCAATTATATTAAAAGACCCTTTGCTACTGGATGTTATCACTTTTTTTGGGCCACTCTGTATGTCAAACAAGTAGACTGATTGGCCGTCACAGTTCCATTGCCTGATTCATGGCATGTAACATGCATCACGCCGATCTTACTTATCAACACCGCCCTTGCTTTGATTGTAGGGTAAATCCTAAGGAGGGAAGGAATTCCTTTTCCACTTTAAACTGAGAAGGGAGTGTGAAGTACATGTAATTATATGCCAAACTGCCACAAAGCATTTTTACTCCGAGGCAGTGGCATGCTTACACATGCTCGCACAATTAGCCTTTTGGGATCATAATTACTGTAAAATGTCATTGAAGGAACCTCCGTACCCTAAATCGGGAAAAAGTTGGCTCAGACGTTAAGAAAGGGTTAGCAAGCTAGGCGACCGTCTTTTGGATGACATGATATTATTTGCTCAAATGGATGGATACTAGAATGCTTAAACTCTTGGGCCTGATTCAACTGAAGACCACAACACATTTAAAGTTGGTGGCTGACAGCAAACTTTTCGCGCAGTTGGAGACGGGCAATTTTAGGAGGAAGGTATCGTACAATAATAGGCTAAATCAATCTATTAAGATTGCATTGTTGGTCAGATAAAAGAGCGGGAAACTAAATTTATTAGGACAGCTTTGACATATAAAATATATTCATACATATTAAATGAATGGGAAAAGAACGCTTTTAGAGGGAGAGACCTGATAATTTATTAAATTCGATTTTGCAGGGTGTAAGCGTATTTTATGTAGGCCTAGTACAGCGGCCGGTCGGTCGCGTGTACGCCAGCGACGAAACGGGCCAAAGTGCACACACTGCACAGGTGTGTTTAGGGCGCGAGTTTTGAGACGACTGTCTGGCCGAGTGTCTGAACCACTGTCTGGAAGACGGCGGATAGAGAGAAGAAATGAGCGTCTGAGGAATGAGTCACGAGTTTAGGCTGTGATAACTGTAGTAGTTGCTGTTTAGTTGTAGTAGAGAAGAGTCGTTGTTGCTATGATAATGCAAGGATAGACATTATCGTGTTGTTTGTTGCTGTTACGTTTTATGTTGAAGTTGATGATAATATACTTTGGAAAACCTATCATCGTTGTCGTTAAAGTAGAATAAGGAATTACTGTAGAACTTTACCTAGACAGTAGATTCGAATCAGTTAAATCAGTAGGGGTAGGTTTAGGCCACTGAGGAAATATAGAAGCTACCGAAGAGACTGGTGAGGTCAACGCTCGGATATAAGGAGTGGGTGACATTTGGTGGCAGCGGTGGGATACGAATTTGCGAAAGTTTGGACACGAATTTACGTTGTTTGACGATCTACATTTACACGTGGATTCGGAATATTGATTTTCTGATCTTCTGACGCTGTGTTTTGCTTATCTTCACACGCTGGTATTCTCACCTGAGAATACGGAAGGAACGATATCTGGGTTTTTATCGATGCTACGGATACTGATCCATACTGATTGATACTTATTTACGGATGTTTGATATTTCACGGAAACTACGGATGTTGATTTTAATTTTCACGGAACGGAAATATCTTATCTCAGCTGTAAAATTATTCGACGTCGATTCTACGAGTCATCGATTATCTATACGACGGTGAGAAACGACAACTCAATGACTGAAAGGTAGGAAAAACTTGCTTGTCTATAAAAGAAGCAATAGCAACAACAAGTAAAGAAGTAAGATGGAGAAACTTACAGAGCAAAAGCAAGCGGCTATTAAGAAGATGGCTTCCGAAAGAATAATAAAATTATTAATTGAAGCAGGTCTAGACGCAGAAGAAGTCGGACAGATGTCGAGGGAACATTTGATGAGATCTTTGGCGGAGGTTTGGGCGAAAGACGCGGAAGAAGAAGGTGCGGTTGGTGGTGCTGAAGGAAAGCCAGTTGAGAAGCCACAGCCACCGATGTCTATGGAGGCGTTGATGCAATTCATGATGATGAAAGAAGAGCAGCGCCGACAAGAAGAGAACGAACGTCGCCAAGAAGAGAAGGAGAAAGAAGAGCGACGCAGGCAAGAGGAGAAAGAAAAAGAAGAGCGACGCAGGCAAGAGGAGAAAGAAAAAGAAGAGCGACGCAGGCAAGAGGAGAAAGAAAAAGAAGAGCGACGCAGGCAAGAGGAGAAAGAGCGTAAACAAGAGGAGAAAGAGAAAGAAGAGCAGCGCAGACAAGAGGAGAAAGAGCGTAAACAAGAGGAAAAAGAGAAAGAGGAGCAACGAGCGGAAAGAGCAGAAAAATTAGAAAGGATAAGACAACAAGAGATAGACATGCAGAAGCAACAGTTCCAGCTTCAGTTAGAACAAATGAAAATAGATCGTGACGAAGCAGAACGACGAAGAATGGAGTTAATGATAGAATACGAAAAAGCAAGAAAAAGCGATGAAGAAATACGAAAACAGCAGATTGAGGACAAAAAGGCTCGCGAGGAAGAAAAAGAAAAGATGCGTTTACAGGAACTGGAGAGAGCAGAAGAAATTCGTCAGGAAGAATTTCAAGCCGGAAAAGACAATTTGGAAAAAGCAGAAAGAGAAAGAGAAAAGCAGATGCAGTTAGAACAAAAGAAACTTGCTATCAAGGAGGCTCAACTTAAAGAAATGGCTATTGAAAAGGAAGAACGCAGAAAGCAGTTAGAACTATTACAACAGAAGATAGAACAGGAAGAACTGCGGAGAATCGAAGATCAAGATCGACTGAAGAAGAAAGACGAAGATGATCGTAAGAGTCGGGAAGTATTAGAACAGATTAGGCTCAAAGAAAGTGAGACAATGGTGTCCAAGATTAAGAAGATAGGTGACGCAATGAAGCACGTGTTACCGAAGATGCCGTATGATATGATGGAAGTGCCATTATACTTTGAAACAGTGGAAAATGCATTCAATAGTTTCGCTGTGGAAAAACAATACTGGGTGAAATTGCTATTGCCACTTATGACTTCGAGAGCGCGAACTGTATTGAACCGCGTATCTTTTGATGATCTAGACAAGTATGATGTCGTCAAAGAGCATTTATTGAAAGAATTCAAGCTAACTGCTCGTGAGTACAGATCCAGATTTGCAGAGGCCAAAAAGACAGTCGAGGAAACGTATACGATGTTTACGGCAAGATTGAAGAATCTGTTGAATTATTATGTCAGAAGTAGACGAGTGGGCAAAGACTACGAGAAGCTGTTCGATTTGTTAGTGGCGGATAAGCTGAAAGAATGTTTACCACCAGGTCCACTACAGTTTGTCTTATCGAAAGAGGGTACAGACTGTTTAGAAGCTAGTAATGTTGCAGACCTCGCAGACATACATGTAAACAATCGAATTGGTGTAATGTTTCAAGAAAAGCCGAAATATGAAACATGGGGCAGTGGTCCAAAGCAAACCAAATGGAACAGCAATGACAAAGAAACTGGAAGCCAAGCCAAAGGTAGTGATGGCAAGAAAGATAATTTTTCTGGAAAGCAGTGGTGGCAAGATCAAAAACAGTCAACGTGGGACAGACAAGCCTACAATCGAACTCCACCGATGGGACGCCCAACGGAAGGCAATACAGCATACAATCCGTACAACAAGTGGGAAAACAATGAGCAAAGAGGTTTTGTAAAGAAACGTTGCCACAACTGTCAGTCAGATCGGCATTTGATAAAACATTGCCAAGCACCAGGAGCGGCAAATCTGAGAAACAATTATAGTAGGAGTGCAGAAAATCTTCGAGTAAACCAGATCCAAGCTATAAATGCACCTCCTGGTTGGGAAGAACAAGACAACCGAGAAACAGAAGTGAAGTCGGTGATGAAATGTACACCACGGTTTATAACACAAAATAAAGATGATTTTTCTCTTATAAAGAAGATTGCATTGCAGCATGTGACGGTAGAAGTACGTGGGAAGGATAACAGTGGTCGTCCTGTACAAATTCAAGCATTGGTTGATTCTGGGACAGAGATACCCGTGATCAATGAAGAACTACTGAAAGGAGCGATAGTAGAAGAGATTGGCAGAGTACATTTGCAATGTGTGGTTGGAGAGCCTATTCCAGCTAAGTTAGTGAAGATTGATGTGAGGATGAGTGGTCAGACAGTAGGAGAAGATGTGAAGGACAGGAAAATAAATATTGCGCCATATTTGACGTTGGTGTGTGCCAGCATTTCAGCAGAACTGTGTAAAGAAAATCCAGAAAAGTTCCTGCTACATCCAGAGATAATTGCAGAACTGAAAGAGGTTCCACCAATCAGTATTTTGCAAGGAGAACTACAAGCGAACGTGACTACAAGAGCACAGAGTCGGAGAACAGAAGTCGAAGACGAAGAAGAGGAACAGCTAAATGAAAGTTTGCTAGATGATGACACTGAAAGCGAAGATGAACACAGTATTCGAGAAGAAGAAGGAACAACATCCGAGAACAATGAAAACGAAGAAGAGATGGCTGCATGTGAACGAAATGATAGTGAAGATTCGGAGAGCGATATGGAAATTGGTGAGAACATGAGGGAATTGTTTATGGAGGATACGAATGATAAAAGACAATTGGAGGATGCAAAGAAATTGGAGAAGCAAGAACAATGTGCCAGCAAATACAACAAGAAAGCAAAATATAAAGAATTCGAACATGGAGAAAGCATCGACGTACTACATCCAACGTTAACCAACAGATTGATCTCACGATGGCATGGTCCATATACTGTTCTACAAAGAAGATCCAAATATTCATATCTCGTGGACATGAATGAAAATGGCCGACGAATTATTCATGCCAACAAAATGAGAAAGTTCATCACAAGAACATTATCGTGTGGTCTTATCGTGGAAGAGGACGACGAATCCGGCTCAGTGGTAGAAATACCGCTGAAAGACGATTATTCAGAGACGAAACAGAAATCACTTCAAGTGGATGATAAACCAATGAGCGCTTTAGCGATCAAAATGTCTAATCAAATACTGTATGCAATTAACCGTATGAAAGGATATTGAAGTACATTTTGATAATTGTCCCAATCATTTGAATGGACATTCTTTTAAGACATTTAGAATTGTTTCTGAAACAGATCTGATTGCATAATGTGATTTCATATAGGTTTGAAGTTGGTTAACCATTTGATTTATATTGTGTTAACAGAGATTTTACTGTGGGAGCGGTATTGTCACAGGTGGACAGTGAAGGGACAGAACGTTCCGTTTCATTTGTCAGTCAGAAACTGACAGATACACAGAGGAGATGGGCGACGATTGAGAAGGAAGCCTATGCAATCATATGGGCTTTAAACAAATTGAAAGAACCAATAATAATTTCTAAGATTAATGTGTTTACAGATCACAATCCTTTAGTTTATTTGACTGAATCAATGTCGAAATCTGCTAAGTTAGTCAGGTGGTCATTATCATTACAAAATTTTGACATTCTGTTGAACTATAAGAAAGGAAAATTGAATGTAGTAGCTGACTGTTTATCTAGATTGTAGTGTAAGATATTTTATGATGCATTTAGTGTAAGAATTGTTGGTATTGTATAATTAATGGACGTTCGCTAATTTTTAAAGATAATTAGCTCTCTTTAAAAGAAAGGAAAGAGGTAATGTAAGCGTATTTTATGTAGGCCTAGTACAGCGGCCGGTCGGTCGCGTGTACGCCAGCGACGAAACGGGCCAAAGTGCACACACTGCACAGGTGTGTTTAGGGCGCGAGTTTTGAGACGACTGTCTGGCCGAGTGTCTGAACCACTGTCTGGAAGACGGCGGATAGAGAGAAGAAATGAGCGTCTGAGGAATGAGTCACGAGTTTAGGCTGTGATAACTGTAGTAGTTGCTGTTTAGTTGTAGTAGAGAAGAGTCGTTGTTGCTATGATAATGCAAGGATAGACATTATCGTGTTGTTTGTTGCTGTTACGTTTTATGTTGAAGTTGATGATAATATACTTTGGAAAACCTATCATCGTTGTCGTTAAAGTAGAATAAGGAATTACTGTAGAACTTTACCTAGACAGTAGATTCGAATCAGTTAAATCAGTAGGGGTAGGTTTAGGCCACTGAGGAAATATAGAAGCTACCGAAGAGACTGGTGAGGTCAACGCTCGGATATAAGGAGTGGGTGACACAGGGGATAAACTTCAAATGAATAAAATTGATAAATAAAATGCTGTGTGTAATAGAGGAGCGCCTCTGAAATTAATTGAGCAATCTTGTCAGACGCGTTTTACAAATTTAGTCTACAGATGGATTGGCGTGATGTAAGTACAACTAAGCAAACAGTGCAAATGCACACTATAGATACTTTGAGATAGAATTTAAGTGCATTCATGGCTGTCGAGGCAGACGAATAGAAAATAAAGAATCTGCATGGATAACTTTTGTGAAAGAAATGTTGATTTACTGGTCCTTTAGTGAAGTGATCGTGGAGCCACCAGCGAGAGAGACGAAAGGGAGTAAAGATTAAAAGGGGAGAAGGACGGGAGGGAGAGTTCTTCCTAGAAATTATCCTAAATTCAAATAATTATGGGGAATGGTAGAGAAAGCCGAGGGAGAGAAGGGAAGGGAGAAATTGTGAGCAGATGAATAGTCACCACCACTTTTCAGAGGAAAGTTGCGCCCATGGTTATCGTCGAATTCCATATTCGAAAGAATACATGTAGTCAAACCGGAAGTGCCCTTCTATGGGTTCACAAGTGCGCTTATGCCGCACATGGCCCACAGTTACGCCACTACAATTGCCATTAGGCCTACTTAAACAGCAAAATTCTACAGGCTATAGCTAGGTAGATTAAGGTAGCTTATCGGATATGAAACTTAATGATTATTGAGCATCTGGGTACAGTGCGTAGGCTATCTTAAAAATGTTGAAGAAATTGATTAAATTTTACTATAGGCCCTATAACTACTGAAAATAATACTTTACAGACTCTACAGAGTTATAGGCCTATTTGTTATCAAAGTTCAGTTCAGTTGGCCGCGTAGTTGTATTATGGTTCGCTGTCTTCGTCGATGGTGAACGTCTTTGTAAGAAAAGTCTGATTAGCTCTGAGAGATGATGATGTTTCATTCGTTCCAATCACCTTGTAAGAACTGATTACGTACCTTAAATCTGCTTGTTGCTCTTTTGTTACGTTTTTACTATTAAATGCGCTTTTTCTGTTTGTCTTTCAGCCGTCGTGACAGTCATGCTTGGAATGTTCATGACGGTGCCTGTTGGAATGGCTTCTATTGGTAAAAACTCCATGTGTCATGTCGTAGTTTTCTTCATTGTTACCGACACATCATTACTAAAACTACACAACCGTTTATCGTTACCATCACACTATCCGCATCAACAGCATCACCATGCACTGTCATCGGCATAGTCCGCATAGACTAAACGGTAACCAACATCGTTATCGCATTCATGTCATGTGGAAACTCTGTTGCGAGTCTTTCCGGAAGTTCATGAGAAGATTAGCATAATATATAAATGAGGACAAATACTTATTATGGTGAATCTGTGGATTTGTTCCACTTAAATCCCGACACGGCAATTACCCATTAATCTTGACAATCTTTGTAATTCTAGACTTAGGCTACTTACCATCGTCCATCGGATATCATGGCAGATTGAAGACGTCAGTTTCTTAGCATCTATAAAAGTTTTTAATGTTGTGTGTGTAGTTGTATAGCCTACGGTTCTCGATTTCTGGCAGTGTTGTTGTCAAGACCTCAAACCTCAAGACCAAGACCAAGACCAAGACTAAGACTTTGAACCTCAAGACCAAGACCAAGACCAAGACTTTTGGGCTCAAGACCAAGACAAGACCAAGACTTTTGGTCTCAAGACCAAGACAAGACCTTGCGAAAATGCAGGTTCTGCTATCTTAATGAAAACGTTTTTTATTCAAACAAAGCAACTCTATAACCAAACTGCAGAGAATTCCGAGTTCAGTTCGTGCCTACAAAACTTCTTAATGTGATTATGTGCAATGTTATTGCAAATGGTTGTTGCATTTTAACAGAACCAATTCACTCATAATTTTCTGACCAAAACGTGCCCGGTATGGCCTCATGAAAATTCCACCATGGGAAAAATACGTTCTACGGGTGCTGAAGTTGCTGGCACGCACAGCATCTTTTCAAGCACTGGATATAAATTAGAAATCGTGAGTCTTTTTAAAATCCTGCCATGGCGTATCTGGACATTTCCAGCGGAGAAAGCGCCCAGAAATAAACTAATTTTTCTCAGAAAATTTGACAAAATTATAGTTTTTAGTTGCTGTTTATTAGATTGTATTAGGCCTACATGAACTGCCATATTATACCATGATTTCATTTTCTACTATATAATTATAATTTTTTTAGTTATTATAATAATATAATTATGATACTATCGTGAAGGCAGGTCTTGGTCTTGGTCTTGAAAAACCAAGACCAAGACTTTGAACCTCAAGACCAAGATCAAGACCAAGACTTTGGCCCTCAAGACCAAGACCAAGACCAAGACTTTGAACCTCAAGACCAAGACCAAGACCAAGCCTTTTAAAACCGAACTCGAGCGCACTCGAGACCAAGACTTTGGTCTCGAGGACAACAAGCCTGATTTCTGGATTGTAATGTCTGCAGTTCTACGATAAATCCAATCTAGAACGAATTAAATTCTTAAAGTCCGACTTAAGTAGTTTATAATCAGGCGTTTAAACCTTACTTTGAAAGTCAATACGGGTTCATAATTATTATCTGACCTTTCAGGAGTGAGGCATCTCGACGACTGTCCTGTCCAGCCGAAGATCCCTGTCTACCTGCTCGTCGGTGGATGCTTCGGGCTGCTGAAGCTGCTGTCGGTGCTATGGCAACAGGTTAAGTTCCGTCGCTACACGGCAATAAACGAGTCAAACGACGACGATGACGTCGAATATGCCACTGGAGGAGTGATGATCCCCAAGTCGTCACAGTTCTCCGAGACCATCCTGTGCCTCTTCCTGTTCGTCTGGTTCGTGTGCGGAAACTTCTGGGTGCTCGGTGTGTGGAAACCCGACTTCGACCAGGCGCTCGACGATCCAAACAACTGGTGCGACAAGACCGTCTACCTGTTCGCTTTCATCCAGATCGTCGTCACGTACGCGCTGATCGTCGTCGTTGCCATAGCAACGCTCATCGTGCCGCTCTGCCGGCGATCCGCCGAGCCGCCGAAGACTTAGCAGCCGAAACCGGTTTCCGTTGTTTTCAAGTACACGAGTCTACATAATTATGATTATGTCGTAAGGCGGTTTGGCAGAGGCAGCAGTGCTGTTGAAGCCAGTCAACTGCAGTTTGTTGGTGCATGGCCAGACTTAGAGCTTCAGTCGGTGAAAATTATATATTTTACGGTGTAATAGTAGATGATATAATCATAGACGTAGATTAACCCTATATGTGTCGCAGTTAGATTGTGACCAACATGTGTAATCTAGAGATAGCATGTTCGGCCAGTAAAGCAAGAAACTATAAATTGTCTGAAGTACTTATTGACACTGCAGGGCAGTATGTTTTACGCATCTAGACGAAGATAATGGGTTTTATAAAAGACTTGTCATTCGGATTAACAGTCCAGCCTTTGATTATAATATATTTATTGCCTTCTTCCTGCGCTCGTCTGGTTGCCTTCTAACATTGCTCTAGACTACATTGTACATGTATGTATTATTGTATTTGCACAAGTTATATAGCGCCTAGTCAAGATTGCTACTCAAAAGCGCTCCCGACAACAGTTAATAATTAATACGGACACTGAATCGGAGTTTCACGCCGAAGCTCACGAGCAATTGCGAGTGAAGGACTTGCCCAAGGTCCCTGCGCGGCGACTTGTGGTGGATTTGAACCTGCAACCTCCGGCTGCAAGGCAACGAACATACTCACTGCACCACCGCGCCCCACATTGCTAAGCTGTTCTATCCAGTTGTGTTGTCACTGAAACAGGTCGGCGGACTTACCCTCTTGAAGTGAGTTGTTTTGTACTACCCTGCTTTCGAAAAACCACCCTTGCTCGTCGGGATTTCACGCCCTCTGTTCGTGATACTTATATTATAAATGATGTTACATGTGACTAGACATAAACGTATATGTATAGATAGTTTTCTCTAGACTCTTATTTATTTATTTATTTCTTAAAGCTGTTTAATGGTCACGTGATGAGCGCTTCAGTAAGACTCTTAAGTGGTGCTATACAAATGTCTTGTTACATTACATTATAGTCTAATCAGAAGATGTTTATTGGATTTCTTCATCTGCATTTCTCCATCTGTAATTCTGTATGTCTGTATGTATGTAGTACATACAGACATACATACATACAAGCATACATACGTACATACTATGTACGTATGTATGCTTGTATGTATGCATGTATGTATGTATGTATGTATGTATGTATGTATGATTGTATGTATGTAACTACGTATGTATGTATGTATGTATGTATGTATGTATGTATGTATGATTGTATGTATGTAACTATGTATGTATGTATGTATGTATGTATGTATGTATGCATGTATGTATGTATGTATGTATGTATGTATGTATGTATGTATGATTGTATGTATGTAACTATGTATGTATGTATGTATGTATGTATGTATGTATGCTTGTATGTATGTATGTATGTTTGTATGTATGTATGTATGTATGTATGTATGTATGATTGTATGTATGTATGTATGTATGTATGTATGTATGTATGTATGTATGTATGACTTTGTATGTATGCTTGTATGTATGTATGTGTGTATGCTGGTATGTATGTATGTATGTATGTATGTATGTATGTATGTATGTATGCATGCATGCATGTATGTATGTATGTATGTATGTATGTATGTATGTATGTATGTATGTATGTATGTATGCATGTATGTATGTATGTATGTATGTATGCATGCAAGCATGAATGTCTTCTTGTTTGAACTGGTCACAAGAAGTGGACGCAAGTGTCGAAATATTATCTTTATGGATAGTTGTATAAATGCTTAAAATGTTGAATATTCAGCAAAGATAAAGTTCCGGTGATTCAAGATTTCGTTTATGCCAATACTGGTAAGAAAATGCAATGTACACGACGTGTCAAAAATGATGTGCAAATATATACACACGACGATGAGAGAATGATCGAAACATTGTTAAAACAGGAAAATAAAAGTTGCTGCTGCAGCTGCTGTAGAGATACTTGGTAGGTAAGTTAGCGCGGCTACTTTTTTTAGATTTCTTATGAACTATTTTCAAACTGCAGATTAACATTGCAACTAAAATAATGCGTGGATAGTTAGTTATGAAGTCAGCGTGCAAAATAATAATTAAGTCTTGAAGCATGATACGGGACTGGTCTTAAGAGAGGCGGATGTAGGACCACTGCGGCAGTGCTATCCCCCGGCTGGCTTCAGCCCTCCTTCGTTGTAGAGGTTACCAGATGATAGAGCGCAGAAATCGACGAAGAGAACGACCACTCCGAGCAGTCCAAGCAGTCCGGTTCCAACGTAAGTCATCAGACGGCGCCGATCACTTCGCAGCTTTTCCAGCTGCAGATTGCGCCTCTGAAAGACAAACATCACGTACTGGCCATAAGGATTTTATTATGATTTATTAATTATTATTATTATTATTATATAAATTATTTATAGCCTAATAAGCGCAATTATGCTCACAACGAAATGTGAATCAGAGGCGCGGATAGTCAGTCAGTCATGGTTTATTTCGAAGCTGAACTGGTGGCGCCACACAGCGAATCAATGAATCGAAATAAGTTGTGGACACGAGTGGCCAGCCGAAACAACCATGGTTGTCAGAGCTTAGACCGAGTCGCACTTCGCACTTAACAACAGCTACCCTGGTATGTTTTACGTATGTTTTAAGTAACAGAGCAGAATGCATAGTCACCTGTTCTGCGGCTACGTAAACCAGTCTCTCTTTGGCAGCCGGGGACATTCCAACGAACAATCTAAACGCAAACAGAAGTCAAGCTCTTGCTAAAAATATGTAACCAAGACCATTGTGTTTTGCCCCTCTTGTAAAAATATTCGCTGGCGTACACGTCTGCAACACGTGTTCTAGTTTGTCAAAATAGTATTGCCCCTCCCAGCGCGAGAACAATAATTAGTCCTAATGTTTCAGGTTTTAAATAGGAAAAACAAAGTCTGTGACAGCCTACTTCCACCTAGTTAGAAAAGATAATGATGACGACGTTCTGATAGATGTATTGAGTAGGGTCTATAACTTTAAATTTAGCAAAACGTTCAACATTACAAATTAAAAAATAATATATTTTTGCGCTAACATCAGCAGCAGGCTGGGTCTAATTGGTCACGGCAAAGAGTGTAGGGCCCATAGGGCCTACTGCAGCGTATTTCTGCCTGATTTTTAGATCAATAATTATTGTTTACTTGATAATGGAAGCAACAATAGCATTATAGGGACTCACACACGTGCGAAACTTGTGTAAGCCAATATTTTGCGAGTTTTGGCTGAATTTGCTCATTTTTTCGATTAGACATAAAAAAATAGCAAATCTACAAATATTGAGAATTTTCTCCAGGACGTGTGGGGGCCTAACGTATGGGGTCCCTGTTCGGCCGATCATGCCTTAATCCAGACCCGGCTGTGACTTAGTCAGCAGAGCGATGAGCTAACACCGCGCATTGATTCAATCGTCGGCAAATAATTATAATTTGAGAAAATCAGTCACGTCTTTCTGCAAGAGTTGAGATGACGAGTGAGCAAAGATGGGTAACCCAGACTTTATGAAGATAGACAGACAAACAGAGAGATGAGTACACACAGAGACACACATACATACGGAAAGAGACATTGTCAGAGAGACAGCCATACGGACAGATGTATCCAATCGGCGATGAACAGAGACGCACATAATAACGGCTTGCAATAAGGACAGGCAAAATAATAGAGGAACTGCTTATTGTCAGCGAATGGTTCATTTAACTTCAGCCACAGCAGCTGTCGGGTCAATACGAATGGGGAGCAGTAGAAAAGTCTGGGCAATATCAGTAGTCGTAAAGGGATGCAATGCACATTTATTTATTTAGCGCCTCATTGGTGGGATCTCGGGGACACTCTCGATGCAACACAGACCGAATTTTCGCCATAAAATATTAACCCTATTGAGCGTATTAATTTTAAGCACCATGCCATTGAGATAGCTAATGGTTTTAACAGTCTACATAAAATCATTGCTAGGTTTAGGATGGCGCCAGCAGCTGCTGTAAGTAAAAGACTGTGCTCGGTGCAATTTGGTCAGCTGTATCTAATCAATTCTGAAGTCACAAACTAGTTTAGGCAGGGATTGAGCTATTTGTACGTCTGGAAATACTCGCTCCAATGTGTCATCTATCCAAAATTTACCTATTCTCTACCATGGCGCCGATGACAACAGGCAAATGAATAATTGACAGGGTAAGTCTGAACTATTAAAATCAATGGTATTGATTTTATTTTGAACCTTAATTCATAATGGATTCCTGGAATATATGAACCATGAATTCGTTTGAAGACGGGACAAAAGCCATGTCTTCTTGACAGGTTTAGGCTACACGCTTTGGTACAGCAGAATTAGTAAATTTTAGATGGTTTGCAAGTAAAGTAAATTTAAGCGCCCTTGAAGTTTGCGAACAGAGATGAGATTTTGAACTTCCGTATACACTATACATGTAACTTACATGCGTCTTTCTTCATAGGCGACGTTGTCAGCTGAGGTATGATCACTGTCGACCGATGCCAGGTCGATGGTGAATTTGTCCTTTTCAAGTTCACGTCCTGCTGACTGCAAGTCTAAACATCATACATTCTAATGTAATGTAATGTTATGTAATGTTATGTAATGTAATGTTTTGTAATGTAATGTTATGTAATGTAATGCAGAGAAGCTAAAAGACAGCCTAAAGATTATATTTTAGACATTTCTAATTTATTTCTAATTAATTTAATAGAATGATTGTAGGGTTTGAAGTTCAGCTAACAAACCAGTACGGATAAATAATTTCAGTGCCAAAGTGTTTCATCACAGGTGTCATAAACTGAGATTAATTATTAATCAGATTAAAACACTGGACGTCACAAGATAATAACTCCATTCTGTTATAAATATAAGTAACGGGAGCGGTAACAATAGGAATGCCGTCTGCATTCAGTGCTTAAATTTACGACATTCTATTATATTGCAATAACACGAGAATGACATTATTGGCGAATTTTCAAAATGAAGTGCTCTCTGTTCACCAAGTTATCTGCAGCCAAATCAGTCTCATCAACTGAGACTGCAGTATACATATAAAAAAGACGACTGCGATTCGATAAGTCGTTGTCATATTATAGCGCACAATTAATGGCATCGCTGCAGATATAAAAAGCCTCTTGTTTGAATTCGATCAGAGACAAACAATTGCATGATAATATGAGGCGGGCGGGGTCTGGGCCATCGGCAGCCGAGCGGGCGGGGGTCTAGGCGAGTGGGGTGACGGACGGGCGAGGTACAGAAGTGCATGCCTTCTCTGTCTGGCTGTTGCTAGCCTATCTGAGGCAGTAACTGCTGATGAGATCGGCTCTCACTGATAAATTAAGCCAACGCACACGCAAACAGGCAGAAGTGCAGACAATAGAAAGATAGACAGACAGACATGACATACATAGGCGGGCAGGCAGGCAGACAGACAGACAGACATATATACAGACACACATACAGACAGACAGACAGAGACACGCAAAACAGAAGCCGAAATAAATCGGGGAAGGGTAAAGGAGAGTGCAAAGGAAACTTCTTATAAGTTGCATCCAAAACAAAGAAGAACGAAACGAAATAAAGAAGAATAAGACTGGAGAGACTGGTTGAGCTGATGACGAACCATTCACTGTTATCGTCACATCGAATGCTTCTCCAGGCTGAACGATTCCCATGCCAGGCTTCGCAACATATCCGATCTCGAAGCTGCTTAGCACCTAACAACACACGACCACCAACCACAAAAGTACAAACACAAATTATCGATTTTGTCAACTCACAGATAAAGTTAGATAATAAAATTAAATATAATAAATTAATCATGGCGAGGAAGTAAACTTGGCAGAAAAATAAAGACGGGATGGAGACAGAGGCATTGGGACACTCCCACTCCAAATCGTATCTTCCCCGTCTGAAGTTGTTTTCTGCCTCAAATTGACCGGTTTACCTGCCGTTGGGTAGACGCCACACTCTTTCCCTGCATGGATATAAATCGACTGACACAGCATGCAGTCCCTGTTCGTCAATGTCTGTCTAAGCATAATCTCTTCGTTTCTGTCCAGAGTTCAAGTAGAACCAGTCATCTCACAAGTCTGCTGTAGACCTCGAACTTCACTTCTTAAGGTCTCCGATACACTTGCAAATCCTTAACACAGAAGATATTATTAGGGCGAATTAATGTTCACTTCAAAATTTATTTTAAACCCTCTTGCCCCGTGAAACCGATTTATCGGTTCAATAGAGGCGAAAGGGTTAACTTAATGCAAAGAGGCTTAATCAAAATGAGAATTTCAAGCACATTACAACAGCAAAATGGTTCGACGATAATAGATAAAAAGTCAAATCAATATTTTTACCTTGAACGCAACAGCAAAGTTGCTGTTATTTCTGAGTGAAAATTTTGTGGCTATCTCCTTCGTCCCTGGGTAGTAATCAAGAACAACGCGTTTCCTTGGACTACAAGTGAAAAGAAATGGCATGGCAAGAAACTATTGGTAAGGACAGAATCAGATACAAAGACAATAACCCGTGTAAAGGCTACATACTTAGGGCGGCATGCACCAGCGTATTTTCTGCAAGCAAGAAAAGGATATAATAGGTAAAAGCCGAGGGACAGCCATGGATATATGAAGCGTTTACAACTTCATATTTGGACATAGAAAATACCAACACAGGCGGCTGGTCCTCTCCTTTGCCGACGGGTCTTCCTACCGACTGTATACGGCCAGTGCACTAATTTATACAGACGCCAGATGTGATGTGGAGCAACTATAGAGCCGAAATCTTGAAAAATATTTCTGTTCTGGCAATTATATATTTGACAATTGAGCACATTAACGCTGCATGTATACATATATCATAGCACGCTTCAAACATAAATAAATATTCATTTGAAGCTTCTTGTTAATTAACTTTTAAAGAACACAGACTGACTCTTTAAAGGCGTTAAGAAAAATGCATGCTTGCTCCGACCGCCAACAGCAGAACAAAATCAGACTGGACTTCAAAGACTAATGAAATATTGGTCATTAGCTGCCTTGCTACGTTCGAGAATTGGGAATAGATTATATAGGGCATATGGTCCACGTTATATCTGTCTGCTCTTCTGTGTCCGTCGCATTTTATATCGACAATCCTGCTGCCTTTAACTGGTCGGCAATTTGTTACATGGATAGTTCAACATTTGGCTACATGGGTCACCGAAGATAGAATGAAAACTTACGTTGTGGTGGCCTGTAGGTGTTGTGCGCTCAGGCGGTTTACCTAGACATCAGACAATCATTTCTTGTAGACTCGATAAACCAATGCAGCTCGTTGAAGGTAAATTTTTTAAAACCTTATATCAAATAACATCTGTTATCACTACATATTTGAAAGAGCTCTCTCTGTCTCTCTGTCTGTCTCTTTATGTATGTCCGTCCGTCCGTCCGTCTGTCCGTCTGTCTGTCTCTCTCTATTCTGGGTATGCATGTACGTGTGCTTTCCGCTCCTCCACACAGAGTGAACTCTTCGTTCCCTGGGCACAAAATGCTCTTAGACAGCAGTGTTCTGTCTCTCTTGTTGGCCCCATAGTATGGAAATGGACTCCCATTGTTTCTACACCGTATGCCTACGGTTTACTCAGATGCGCTTCGTCGCAAACTTAAAACGGTACTCTTCAGCCGGGGTTGGGTCGGGAGCGCCCCTGAGTAGTAACGTTGAAGGTGCGCTGTGGAAAATCTCCGTAATGAATGAATAGACTGTAAATCATTCTGTCTCAATTTCTCTAATTTCTCTGTCCTTGTATCTACCAGTCTCACTTTCTCTCTGCGTCTGTCATGAATTGTAACACTTATAATCGTAAATTCAAAATTTCTAAAGCGCTGCAAGTCAAGAGCAGAGAGCTGGTCAGTTTATTCACGTTTCAGATGAGGTGTCCACAGACCGATGACCACTGACCAGTGAAGGTCGGAGTCCGGCTGCCAGACGCTACCCATCTCCATTTCAATATTATTGTCGTTATTATTAATTATTATTGTTTGTGATGCGTCCTTGTAACGGTATAGCCGCCACAAGGCGCCATATAAATTGTCGTCATTATCATTATTTTAATGAAATTTTTGTATGTCCTGAGGTACATTTATGATCCCTCAGGGACTGAAATATTAATTAAGAACAGAATAAAAGCGTCTGGAACGGCATCTAGTCGTCGCAGAGATTCAGTTCTGGAAAGGTTCCGCTGAATACCACCGCATTGAATCGCCGGATCCTAAATTATCATTATTATTATTATTATTATTATTCTGCTCTAGTTATTGGTAGCAACTAAAATATCCCAAGCACTCTTTTAAAGTTCTCTATATGCAATGCATTTGGGGTTCACATGAAGGACAATACCTAGCTGAACCACAAATACAACGGTGCATTATAGCAGTGTGAGAGTCTGTCGAGTGTCGACTGACCAGATTGCCATTAGCACACTGAGTGTTGCAGAACGAAGAGATTTACGACCATAAATAACGATGACAGTGGAAATGCAAATGCCATAACTCTCTGAGGCAGCAACACATCAGCTTAAAGATCTCAATACTTTAACGGCGAGACTTGCATTGATTCCGAATTCACTTTTAGCTTGTCGGCAAAATGTTAAATTCAAGCACAAATCTTCTGCGGCGAAAGATTTAAATGCAATAATAATATAATTTTTTTAGTGAAACAATCGGGTTGACAGACCGCAGCCGGTTACAGTGAACAGTTATGCAATTGAAACAATTCACAAGAACGCAAAATTAATGACAGACATAAATCTGAACTACTAATAGAACAGAGCCTGCAATAGCCTACACGGCGCTAATAGTAGCCTACAAAGCACGTCCACCCTACGGGGCTCGATCTCGGTACCTCTTGCTCTCAATGCCAATGTGTTATCCAATGCGCTATCGCCCCCCCCCCCCCCCGTCCACCAACAGACCCAATATTTTCGATACAATTTCGTGGCGGAAGATCTTTCACGAAAGCTCAATATACGTAATGTAAATATCCGAAATTTCTCATGTAAGCCTACGACAACGGCGTGGTTGCAGTATCGGGGACCAAGCATATGCAGCACCTTTGAACAGAATATTTTACGACACAAGTCAGTAACCCTAATATGATCCTAACCGACACTCACGGTCCACGATAAGCCTATTGCAATTACTCCATATTAATTAGAGTCAAATGCGTGTGTTGGAAATATTTGCAACAACAATAACAATGAGAATGATAATGGCAGCTCAGCGGCTTATACTCACAGGGGAGGAACTGTCCGGGGGTCCGAAATCCCCATCCGTGTGGCTGAAGTATTCCGTTGGAACGCTCATAATTTCGATTTTGTTCCAGGTATATTTTTCAACATCAATCGAAATAAGCAGACCTTATTCTCGGGTCTTATAGTTCGAAAATCAACGAAAGACGAGACCGTTTCTTTAACTCACAAAATTCGCTCAAGAGAGTTATTGTTGACGAAGATGACGTCATCATAGACTCGCAATTCGATTTTCACGATACCCGAGAATGCGTCATTTTATATTAATTTTGTAGCGCTGTTAATAGTCGATGAAATAGATAATTTGTATGAATAGTGTGTGAAAACCAATAACCTAACTTAGTCTAATTAAGAGTAATCCAGTTCAATAAATTCTAATCTTCGATAGGCCTATTGTGAACTCCATCATGACAGCTCAACCCGTAGATACGAGATAATCCGGAATGCCAATGGAATTATATGAGTAGGCCAAGGACCCTGTACTGACAGTGTAGTCTGTAGTATTACAGAACTGGAATCTCGTTAGCATTTTTGTGGGCGTCCATTTCATTCTCAACCATTGGCTAGATGTCGCCCCACTTAAAATACCGTTTCTATTGATAAAAATCTCGTTTTTAATCTCCAAAGGCAAGTTTTTTTACTCTACGGACATAGGCCTAATAGGCTAATTATTATTCGTCTAGGCCTATCTGCCTTCATAAATGTAATCAGTTGGATCCTTTTAGTAGGCTAGGCCAATTAATCTATCACCTCCCCGTCCTCAATAGCCCTACAGGGCAGCGTAAGATTGGATGTCACTGCAGTTGACTACATAACAGGCCTGATGCAGTCATTTCAGTTGCTGACAAAAACATTAGATTAATTTGCTATAAATAAAGTGTAGGGCAATTTAATCAAATATTTTGCCGTATTTTTCAGCGCATTAAAGGAATGCTTTATCCACTTTTATGCGCGTAGGCCTATCAAATATTGCAGGCTACGTGAAGCATCATGCATGTGCCTATGTTCTTTGGCATCATTTTTCATAAGAAAAATCAAAGCTAGCGCAGGGATTTAGAAGCCTATAGACCTACAGCGCCTTTGAGTAGAGATCTTGAAGGGGCGCTATATAAATTTATGTGACTGATTGATCGATAGGCCTACAGACGCAGGCTAATGCCGACTTCTTGCATGAAATTCAAATGAGTGCCTGAAGAAGATCCCTTGAAATTTCATTGACATCTCCCCATATAGGCTCATAAGACAGGCGCTCATATCGGGGCATGCGAGTGAACCTTCTTCTCGGTCACAGATGATTTCAGAACCTAACTTTAGAAAAAAAACTCTGTAAACCAGAAGTTTATGCTAAATTAAAGAGAAAACATTACTTCAACAGAATTAGGCCTACGTAGGCCTACAGTAATTCTTTGCAGTCAAAACTTAACATTTCAAGTTTTTGCCGCATATTTTAAACGATTTTGTGACTGAAATAGGATTTAACTCGACGGACAATTATATTTTTTTAATTTTAAGTTGTGGAGAAAACCATTTGGTTAGATGCATTGTGAGTCTGAAGGCACGTCCAGAAAATCGTCTAATTTGAACAGCTGGGCTAAATAAAGTGATTCTATTGCATGAGAACCTGAATAACTTCACTTAAGCTACAGCCACGTCAACGTAGGCTGCAATAACAGCAATATCTCTGCCAACAACAATAACAGGAATCAGAGCAACAACGAAGGCGGCAAGGGCAACTGACATGTCGGCCTCAGCACATGAATTCCGGTCGCATGTAATTCCGACATTGTCGACAGAAGCCATAATTATGTAATTTCCAACCTATCCGTTCTTGCAATTGTATTGCACAGTTTATTAGACCCATTAATTTCGACCCTCATAGAACTGCTGCAGCGCGTCACGGTATTGCAGTTCCTCGCAAAGGCCTCGTAGACTGCATTTAAATGTGTGCATTAAAGCAGTGCTCATTAGACTTGCCAATGTTTCTTTAATGTTATCGCCTAACCATATGCATTGCAACTTATCCTCAAAAGGCAGCACACACAAAATCCAGATTCATAAAACTCCACGAGAGTGTGGCTACAATAATGTGGTCTATACTCTATAGCCTATGTGACACACGGGCTAAAAAACCGTCACACGTTGGTTTCTGGCCAATTTTATTCAGTCGCTATAGCTGGGGTATCCGACGTTACGATATTAAGTAGCCTGTGCATAAATAGCCCAGACCCTATATATGCTACGCTATAGACACTGACAGCTCAATGTTTTCATGTTAAAATTTATATATATACCTTTGCAGGGCCAAAATGTGGTGGTGACTATCACCGCCTCTTTTTAAAGTGGTAGTGACTGGACACCACCGTCACAATAGAAAGTTGCGCCTACGAGCAAAACACTTTTTCTGGATTAGTTCCAGTTCAGGCCTAGTCCACAGTCCACACAAAATCTCTGACTTTAGCACGCAATTATTTCAGCGTATAGATAAAACACGTGCATGATTAAACTTAGCCTATACATAGACTATACAATGTAGGCTATAGATGCTCTCATATGCTGGCACGTCTGCATAATATTATGCAGAAGGACACATAGACGGACAGACAAAGAGACATGAATGCATACATGCACTCACACATGCACACATACAGACAAGCCTTTATGCTGTTCTTTAAAGAAATTAATGTCTCTCAGTGTTTGTCATGATTGTCTGGCTTATAATTTGAAGCTCCATCTATTTGGTCAGCGCTTGACATCATCAGTGACTGCAGTCTCCGTTGGTCGTTCATACAAAAATCCTGTTCCTCTGCCTGTCTCACTCTTAGTCCTACTGGAAATGCCTCTCTTTTTCGGTTGTATGAACTTGTATGCCAATGTTTTACGGCTGCCTATACATGTATGTTTTTCTCACTTTTGTTTCTGCGCATACGATGCACCGGGGGGTGCACGGTCAAAAGCGCGCAGGACAAAAGCGCGCAGACAAATGCGCGCAGACAAATGCGCGCAGTAACAAAATCGCGCAGGACAAAAGCGCGCAGACAAATGCGCGCAGACTAATGCGCGCGACAAGAAAAAAACATGTATGTATGTATGCATGTATGCATGTATGTATGTATGTAAGTATGTACATATGTGAGAACGCAACGTCCACAAACATACATAATACATACAAATGTCATACATACATACAAATGCATTCCTACAAACACATGCATAATACATATGCATACATACATACATACATACATACATACATACATACATACATACATACATACATACATACAAACATACATACATACATATGCATACATACATGCATGCTTACATACATACATAAATATGCATACATACATACATACATACATACATTCAAATGCATGCATACATAAATACATATTCATACATACATACATATGCATACATACATAAATTTTTCCTGTTGCGCGCATTTGTCTGCGCGCTTTTGTCGGTGCTATTTTTGGGTAGTGTCTGTTGCGCGCATTTGTCTGCGCGCATTTGTCTGCGCGCATTTGTCTGCGCGCTTTTGTCCTGCGCGCTTTTGTGACGGCGCCGCACCGGGGTTTAACAACGCTGAGCTCCTGGTTAGTGCATGGATGAGCAACTAAGTCAAGTTAGTGTATGGATGGATGGTCATCATCATGTGGTAGACATCGCGCTACAATTCCACTGCCAGCCGCTGGTTTCGGTTCTTTCCATCAAGTAGCCTAGATCCCAATAGACTTCGTCGTCAAAAAACCTGAGCCTGCATGCAGACTGCATGCTTTTTAAGGGGAACAGCCGCCTGCTCTCCAATCCATCATTGTAACTGGCATAGTACAGAACGGTGTCAACTAAAAATGCGTCTGGTTATCTAAGCAGGACCTGAGTGGTTTGATTCTAGTTGGCTCAATGGTCTAAACCAGGGCTATACACGAGGATATATACGCGGGTATACAGCATGTAGCCTACTCACCTAAACATTATTTCGGCTTTGTGTAGGCCTATACTTAGTTCCGTAAACGAGAGAATACGCGGGTATATTATAGCCTATACCACGTGTAGGCTACTGAACTCACAAAGAGTAAAGATTTAAAAGAATGTCAAATAAAATTCCGATACCTGAATAACAGTTGAGCTTCTGATAGGGCGTATCCTAATTCGGAGAGCAGAAGACAGCAATTCTATAATAAATAAAACTGATAAAATGATGAAATTTGTTCATTTTATGCCGCGGTAAACGCACTAGGCCTACATGTAGCCTTCCACAAAAAAGTCATCAGAAAATCTGAAAACTTTAAAACATGTTATCAGAAAAATCCAAAGACAGAAATACGCCTATAGGCTCTAGTCTCGGGCAACCGTAGCGTATAGTTCGTGTAAGCCTACTGACTTCAAATTTTACCTGTAGGCCTATACATACAGACCTAAAGAGTGCAAGCCTAGTGCGACTGGGTTGGCTACTTGAGCTCATCAGACTAGCAGAATATAAAGATGCTTACATCAAGTCAAAATTTTGTAATTTCTTGCAAGAAGTGATAAACAAACGATTATGTTAGTCAGTATTTGCTTGTTGCCAATATCATCACTTTTCGTGACAGAATGCTCTATGAAAATATATGAAAAAACGTAGGCTAATGCTCCAAACATCGCAGAAAATAATTATAGCCTACGCAGGCCTATAGCGTTACATTTTCAGCTCGGTTGCTCAACTAGATGCAACTCAAAATTTGGATTATCTAACAATTTAATGTTAAACAATTTTCTCTTGAACAAAGATATAGCTATATTGAATTCGTTGAGTCATATTTTGTGGAATCATGGAAACTTTCAGCGTGCCTTGCATTATATATGTCCTATAACAGTCCTATAAAAACAGAAAACTTACAAAATGCGATTTCCCATTATTATTGGCATAGCCAAGACTATCATAGCAAACAGACCTATATTTCTTTCGACGAGTTGCTGAAAATCGTGGAAGATGCCTGGTTTTTTCAACATCTGTGAATTGCGAAACGACATAATTTGTATCTGCAAGTAGAGGTCAAAGTAGCAAGCTCGGACAATTTGACCAGTATAGCCTTGAGCTCGGACAATTTGACCAGTATAGCCTTGAGCTCGGACAATTTGACCAATACCAGCCTAAAAAAATTGAGTGTCCGCGCAGTTTGACCAATATAGCCTTACTTTTTCAAATTCATGGAATATCCAACTCGGCTTAAGGACAAGATATTCCAATATAAAATGGTTTACCCGGAGAAAACTAAAACTGAATTACGAAAAATCGCCAGGCAGCTCGGCTTGGTTGCATATACAACAAGACTGCTGAGATCGGAGTTGATTGTTGTAATTGACGTCCACAACCGCGAATGCTACGACGATGAATGCCCATGCAAGTATCCACGGCCGGATCGTCAACAAGGGCCACGCGAGACCATCGTCGTTCGTCGTCGGCGCAATGGCAACTCACCCCCGCGTGATGCAAGAGCGTGAGTGGACTACGATGTAGATATGGGATAACAATATCGCAAACGATTTTACACCGTTGGTTTATAATCGTCTTTGGATCAACTTCTCGCGATGGAAATTTCCTGCAGTATTGGCGATGTGCTATTAGGCCCACAGTCTTTTCATTCACTTTCGTTATCGTTATCAAACACGACATAGGCTATTTTTCATAGTCGTCTCTTCATCATCGTAGTCATCATCATCAACCTGATTTGTCGTCGTCATCTCCAACATCATCACCACCACCACCACCACCATCGCCATCATCATCATCATCATCATCATCATCATCATCATCATCATCAACATCATCGTAGTCATCATCATCATCATCATCATAGTCGTCTCTTCATCATCGTAGTCATCATCATCAACCTGATTTGTCGTCGTCATCTCTTCATCATCGCCACCACCACCACCATCATCATCGTCGTTGTCGTTGGTAGGAGAGAGACGGCCAAGCTCTGTACAAAATTTCGCAGATCGGCGTCCGTAGAAAATTTTCGTGTCACGCCTCAGCCGAATAGATTTCAAAAACGTCCCTGTCACGTTTTATCGAAAAGTGTGACGGGGTCCCTGGTCACACCACATTATTATATACCCCCGAGTCATCGAAACTTAGAATTTCCCCGCAAGATTTACGTCGTTACCCGCCAACGCAGTGGACACTCATCCCTGCGTGCGTGGATTACGACGTAGATATGGAAATTCCGACTTTCGAAACTTGGTCTACTCATCCTCAAGTGATAGAACGCAATAATGGTGGGATTTACCAGTTTCGATATTAATTATCGTAAGTAGTAGGGAATGTTGGCGTCTGGCGTATTTTGTCAAAATCGTTTCACAATGTTACCAAGTCTTCATTTTCGATCCACGAGTTGAACGAGTCTGGGTAGCCCAACCACTTCACGAGACATTTCTTCCCGCGTTTCCTAATCACTTTTTCGATTCGAAATATTTCTTGAGTCGTCTTCTGTAGCTCCTGCTCGTAAAAAGAGCCTTGTATTTCCTCGCCAACAGAATCAGTAATCTTGTAAGTTGGTGGATCAGTATATTGAACCTGAGATACTACAAAAACCTCCTCGGTCCATCTAGGTATATATCCTTTGTCAAAAATATTCTTCTTCCTAGTTATTCTGACCCGATCGCCGATTGAAAACTTCGGCATAATAGGCTCTGAAATCTCATCGCCGTATAAATTCATAAATACAGTCTTTTCGTTCACTTTCATACTAGCCTTCGCGGGGGTCATTTTGATCGAAGAATGTCTCGTGTCATTATAATTACTAACCATCTCATCTAATACATCGATATATCTTCTCGTTGAATTAGCCGTAAAGTATTTGAACATCTTCTCTTTCATCGTACGCACCCATCTTTCTACGATACAACTTTTGCCCTCGTTTTCGGTAGAATACAACTCGACTAAATTCTTCACATTTTTATTATAAAATTCTTTCCCTTTGTCACACCAAACTTTGACTGGCTGTCGACCACCCCCGAGTATCTTCACGAACCCATCGGCTGTAGACTTCCCACTCTTGTCATGTAATGGAACGATCCACCCATACTTGGAAAATACATCTATAACGGTCAATAGAAATTTCACGCCATCATTATCTCTGGCGAAGGCCTGCATGTCGATTAGATCAGCCGCCCAAATCTGGTCAATCCCCCCAACACGGACCCGTCTCGTCCTAAAATTTCTCACTACTGGTTTGTGTAATTCATTCGCTAATTGATTAGTCCATTTCAGGTCCTGCTGTAATTCTAGGCTTTTTTAAACCCAAACCTAGGCTTGTTTTAGCTGACAAGATGGGTTTGACTATCGCCCTCTCTACGCGTTCTCGTAAGCTAGGATTTGGAATATTATTCAGCTGGTTTATCATTGCTCTATCAGCGACATTCCTAGAAGCTGTATCAGTGTGTTGTTTGTATGCCAGGTCATGAACGTATGCTGCACTATCTACCCTGTTTATAGGTTTGCTCCAATCTTTGGGGGTTTCGTTGGGATTCAGACGCAAATCTAGTCTAGTACCGGGGCCAGTAAACTGATGGCCTGGCAAATGTAATTCGCCCGGAAATTTAGCCCAAGGTAGCTTAATGTTACTAGTGGCAGCGTTCAGCGAACTAACTAGATCCCCACCTTGCGCAACAGCAGACGCCTTCACGAATTGAGTTTTTGTTTTCCCGCATACGACGCAAACACCTCTGAGCATCGATCTCCCATTATTAGCCACGGCGTTCTGCACATCTGTCGACTGGGTCTGTTTTTTACATTTTACGCAATACATTTCGTTTTTAATAATATATATTTTTAAAATGGAGATTAGAGATATGAGTTGGGGCACAGCGCTCTCGAAAAGATTCAACAATCCGTTGTTACCCAGAAGCATACGTGGTTTGATAGTTGGGAAATCGGCGTGTGGAAAAACAACGCTTCTTCTCAATCTTTTACTCAGGCCGGACTGGTTGGATTATAATAACTTGCAGGTATTCGGTACTTCTCTGTTTCAGCCGGAATATCGTATTATCAAAAAAGCATACGAAGAAAAATTACCGAAAGCAGCGATCGTTCGGTTGTTCGAGCACCGAGCTGAAATCGTGGGCCTAAATGCGTCAGCAGACCTTGTTATGGAGGAAATGGCAAAAACCACAGAAGCTAAATCTGATATAATTGCCAAGTTCTTTGAGAGCGCCGACGATGTACCGGACCCGAGAGATTTGAGCGCCGAAAAGAAGAACCTGATGATTTTTGATGATCTTCAATTGGAGAAACAAAACAAATGCGAAACGTATTATAATCGGGGGAGGCATAGTAATGTAGATTGTTTTTACCTCGCCCAGAATTATTTCAAATTACCGCGCCAAACAATCAGAGAAAATGCGAACTTTATTTGCCTGTTCAAACAAGACCTGAAAAATTGTAATCATATTTACAACGATCACGTGAGTACGGACATGTCGAAAGATGAATTTAGAAAACTCTGCAAAACAGTATGGGAGCAACCTCATGGATTCGTGGTTTTGGACCTGACCAGCGACAAGTACAATGGCAAATACCGAAGCGGACTCGACGAATTTTATATAATCGAGGATCCGCCATTGTAAAAATTGTATTGTATAGTAAAAATGGAATCATCGCTTCTCAAACAGATATCAGAAAACACGGAAAAGACGGCCCGCAATACGGAACCAAAAACATCATTTTCCATTTTTCTCAGCGAAAAGAGCACGCGAATCAGAACAAAGTTTAATCCACTACTCGAACTGGAGAAGAATAAGAAATATGAAATGGCCTTAGTTGCCCTCGAGACGTACTATTCTTTTCCTAATATCGATGCGACAAACAACGTCTTCTCGTATTCGCCGAATTCCGGCACAGATTGGGTAAACATTACAGTTCCGGAGGGTTGCTATGAAATAACGGATATCAACGAATATATACAGAGGGTCATGAAGGGGAATGGACATTTCGACGAAGTAAATGGAAATTACTGTATCTCAATAGCACCAAACACCAATACGCTGAGGTCTGTGGTAAATATAGAAGGAGATTATCAGGTTAACTTTACGCCGGAGAATTCGATAGGAAGGGTTCTAGGTTTTCACAGATGGGCCTATGATGCTGGCTATAATGAATCGGAGGACTTGGTGAATATAATGAGTGTAAGCAGCCTGAGAGTGACCAGTGACATTATCGGGTCTTCGTACACTAACGGAACATCGGAAAACGTGATATATTCTTTTTTCCCAAACGTAGGCCCGGGTTACAAAATTATCGAAGTGCCGCATAATTTGATATATCTCCCGATTTTGCTGTCTACAATTTCAACGATGGAAACGAGGCTCACAGACCAACACGGGAACCTACTAAATCTTCGAGGTGAGGAATTGGCGATTCGATTTCACATCAGAGAAGTTTGAAAGTTTTTGTAATTTATTAATAAAATGAATCGTTACACGGGCGTAAAAGTTAATATTTTAGAAGCGCAACAAGACAAAATTAAAAGATCACTTCAAGCGGGGAGCGGCGTGAGTATCAAACTATCGCACGATGATTTGAATGGCGAACACGTTTTGGCTCTCACCCAGGCGCAAATCCATAAAATGGCAGCAGCCTACCAAAAAGGAACTGGCATGATTATTAAAATGAGTAAAACGCAATTGGAGAACAACAAGAAAGTCGAAGGTGGATTCATAGGCGCTATACTTCCGTTTCTAGCGACAGCGGGACGGTTCCTTCTTGGTAGCGTACTGCCTAGTCTAGCACAGGGCGCATTAGGTGGGTTAGGTGCTGCGGCTGGATCGAAACTTGTCGATAAAATCAGCGGTTCGGGTGTAATGTATGTCAAGAAAGGCGACATGGCGTGCAAAATAAGAGCGGCCGGATCCGGGTTGTACTTGTCTCCGTGGCAGAAAGGCGCATCGATAATGGGATCCGGGCTTTACATGAAAACAGGGTCGGGCTATGTGAGTGGCGAAGGACTTTTGCTCGGCCCCAACTCGCCGTTTCGAAACATTCCGATTCTTGGCATGATATTAAAAATTATCATATGTAAAATGTCGAGACCAATACACAAATTTGGAACTAAGCCAACTAGACCGGTAGAGGTTAGAACGCAGCCCGTTTAAGTCTTTTGGAAGATTACGAGCGGGGCTACTCGCGTCCCAGTAAGACAACTAGGAGGTCTGCGATGGGAGATTTTTGCGCAAAATGATATTACGATACAACCAAAGGCGGCAAATACGCTAAGGCTTGGACTGGGTGTAGAAATGGCGGCAGGTCTTTGTCTCGTTTCCCTCAGACAGAGTATCAAAGAACGACGATGCAGCCTACTAGACGGGGTGATTTCAGAAGATGTGATTGATGATATCATAGTTTCCATTCAAAACAACTCCGATTCGGCGGTAACGATAAACGAAGGAGATTCGCTATGCTGTGTAAATTATCTGCGGTAAAAAAATATATATTGCTAATAAATAAAAGAATGGAATACGAAGGCATCAAACTCTATCCAAACCTAACAAATATAACACCCTCCGCGCCGGAAGGTGAAATACAAATAGCCGCGGGGTCTGCACAAACGTATCGACTTCAGAAGATTAGCGAAATCAAAAAGGAGATCGAGCAAGAACGCGACAAAAGAGCAGCGTTGAGTAAAAAGTACCATAGAAGTGTGAGCGTAATCGGCGTAGTAGACAACGTCCTCATGGCGATCACGATGGGGCTCGGAATTTCGGGAATCGGTGTACTAGCCACCATAATTGCAACCCCCATCGCTATTGCTATGGAAGGGACAGCGCTAGGTGCGGGGCTATTGAGTATAATTGGCAGCCGAATCTGTAAAAAGCTCGCCCTGAAGGCGGAGAAGCATGAAAAGATCAAAACGCTAGCTGATGCGAAGCTCAACACGATCAGCGACCATATTTCAAAAGCGCTCGTGGATGATCACATTTCAGATGAGGAATATTCTCTGATTCTAAGTGAGATTGAAAAATTCAATGGCATGAAAGAAGAAATCAAAAGTAAGTCGAAAGTTGCGATGGACGCGATGGATGAGGAAACGAAACAATCACTCATCGATCGGGGAAGAGAGGAAGTCAGGCAGTCCTTTCAAAGCATGTTTGAGAAAAATACCGAATCTGTGAAAAAGACGACTAACGTGAACATGTATGAAATCATGTAGACTTGTAGAGTTTTGCATACCTATGTAGACCTATGTCGCTATGTCTGAAAATACGTCTAACTTGTGTTTTTACACATGTCGAAAAACATGTCGAAAAACACGTCGAAAAACACGCCGGAAAACATGTCGAAAAACATTAAATTTTTTATTAAAAATGTCGTTTCTAAAGATAGATGACCCGGCGAAAAGAAATTTCATAGTCGAAGAGTTTCTGAAGTCCAAGAAGAATATTCAACAGAACTTTTTATCGGAGAGATTGGGGGATTCGGGGCTGCAACAAGAATTAACCAAGCTGTACAAGCCTATCGTCGATTCGCAATCCGCAATTTCCAAAGAGCAAAATGTCTTACTATCCGCCATCAAAGAAAACTCGATAGCTACTACAAACGCACTACAGACGCTACCCGCTTCGTTGAAGATTCAATTTCCCCAGTATCCCTCGATAGAAGCGTATAGCGACGATCCGACTGAGGATATTAGAACTTTAGAATTAGGTGATGTGGCAACCAAGTACCTTCATCAATACGCCTCCGATAGAAAAATCGTAGACACGACGTTCGGAATACGATCAAAAAATGGTCAATTCTACATCGGCGATACTCCGATTTTTATTCAAGGAGACGCTGTGACGGTTGGAAATAAGACGTATAGCGGAACACCGGGACTTTGGGAGTTGTTGACGATGAAACAGCCGAACACGTCGATATACGATAATAATGATAGAGACGATTACGCCGAGATTCTACTCGCGACGGATGCTATCAGACAGCCAAAAAATCCCAACAAACCGAAAGCATCTGCGAGCGTCAAATATAGAGAAATTATCAAGCCGATATGGGAAAAGAGGGCTCGTAATGCGGTAGGTAAAGGCGTGGGTGGCGTAATCGTTATTTCCGAAGATCCAAACGTATTAGCGAAACAGCTAGAACTACGATTTCAAAGCTTCAAAGCAGGCAATACCGGCGTGAGAAACGAGATCGTGGCGATGTGCGATGCGTTATTGAGGCAGGAAGTGCTGAGTAAAGATGCGTACAAAAATATAATGATGACATTGTAAAATGCAGGAAAAATGCAAGTCATTAATAGAAGGAGGTATAGAAAACAATACGTTATCGGAGGATCGGGAATATTCGAAACAATTTCGGGATTTTTCAAACGACTAGTTACGTCGAACGCCGCCAAACAATTAGCAACGACCGCTCTCAGCGCGAGTAAAGACGTGGCGAAAGAAATTGGGAAAAAGGCCATCGATGTTGGGAAAACAACCGCAATCGACGCCGGCAAACGATTAGTGGACAAAGCAGTGACCAAACTGTTTACTCCTGCTCCTACTCCCACCTCCAAGAAAATTACGCCAGAAACTAGACAAATTTTAGAGCGGCTGAGTGGCGTCGGCAGCGTCGGGTCGATCTCGAATATCCCGAATATTAATAATCTGATGATGGGGGATGGTCTGAAGAAGAACGGCGCCATGTCGATACAAGATTTAGTACGCTCGCTAAACGGCGCCGGAATGAAGGTCGCGTAAAAAAATATTATCGCGTAATAGTAAAAATGCAATCATCCGATATTCTAAGATTTACCGAACAACCATTGAGCGATGAAAGCGTCGAACGCTACGAATGGTACGAGTATGAGCCGATATCGGGGGCGAATCTAAACACCTCCGGCGAGATTAGAATAAATATCGAACTTCAAGATCTATTTTGTCATCCAGCAGAATCTTACCTGCTGTTCGAGGGTAGATTGACGAAGGCGGTCAACAACAACACCTTCTACGTTAATCTCGATGAAGCAACTCTTACGAATAATGGGCTCATGCATCTTTTCAGTCAAATTTCGTATTCACTGTCGAATCAGGAAATTGAATCGTTATTTCACCCGGGTCAAGCAACGACGATGCTCGGATTACTCAAATACCCGAATGATTTTCAACTAGCTCAAGGATTGAATCAGTTGTGGTACAAGGACAGCGGAGCGACGGCTGCTATCGCGGATAATCAGGGTTTCGCCGTGAGACAGGCGTATATAATTCAAAAACCAAATGCCAAAGGTACTTTCAGCTTTGTAGTTCCATTGAAGCATATTTTCGGATTTTGCGATGATTACGACAAGGTTGTTTTTGGTGTGAAACATACGCTAACTCTGGTTCGCAAAGCCGATGATGACGCAATTTTTAGAGTCGCCCTCGCGGGTGCAGGGAAAGTTAGGCTGGATAAAATCTCATGGTTCATGCCGCACGTTATTCCCGCGGATATGGAGAAGATGCAATTGTACAAAACTATCGAATCGAAAGCGTCGCTGCCAGTTGCGTACAGAGCCCGTCAATGCGATACCACCTCCGTCGCACAGTCGACTAATTTTAGCTGGAGACTTAGCGTCAAGACATTACCTGAGAAGCCTAGGTACATCATCTTGGGTTTTCAAACCGACAAAAGCGGCGATCAACTACACAATCCATCCGTTTTCGATCATTGCGATCTGAAGAACATGTTCGTGATGATGAACCAGGACCGATACCCAGTTGTCGACTACAACCTATCATTTCCGAATCAACAATTCGCGCGGGCGTACCGAGCAGCAGCCGCGTTCAGTGAAAAATACTATGGAATGGACGAACTAATGACGCAATGCAATATCACACCCTCGGACTTCAAAGATCTGTTTCCGATTATGGTGTTTGACGTGAGCAAGCAATCCGAGCGTCTGAAGTCATCGGTGGTCGATATCCAGATCAAAGGCACGTTCAATACGGCGCCGCCAGCTAATACGGAAGCGTACGCAATGGTGATTTCAGACAAGTTACTGAGGTTTCAATCGGACGGACAGAAAATGAGTGTGGTATATTGAAGAAAGATAACGTTGAAGAATAATGAGACTTACAGATACCTATCGCGCGTATATGAACGATAGGTATCTACGGTTACCTAGTACAAAAACTCGACCTGCAATCCGGCTCCGGCCCTGAGAAGAAGGCGACCGGCTGTTTGAGTGTTTCCGGATGTGGCAGAATATACCTTCATACCGAGCTTATCGTTGGCGTTGAAAAATATGGCGACGGTTGGTAATACGAGCGATACTATGATGTCGGCTGTTTGCCCGCCCACCGTGTATTCAAAAAGTTCGTTATTATGTATCTCGTCTTTGACATACGCAACCCTGATTGTTTTTACGCTCGGACTGTCATTTCCTATCAAGAATTTCGCGTATCCACTAAGTCGATATACGCCTGTACGAGGAATAGTTATTAAGCCCAAGGACGTCGTATACGCCGAATCCGTATTGATAGCAACGACCGTTAATTGATGGTGCATTACATATGCGCCTGAGAATGCTCCACCATGCGTTGCATATGTGCCCGAGAATGCGCCGCCACCACTTACGATTGCGGATGCTCCTCCGTCACCCTCTCTCAACACACAAATAGCCGGTCCGGTTGTAGGTCTCCAATTCGGGGACAATGCTGGTGCCGCTGTTATAGCTCCAGCCGTTCCTTCGAACCTATATGTAATACCGCTCGTCGTATTTCTCACTAGATTGCCCGGGGATACCCTCATACCCGAAACGTAATCTCTAGGGGCGATATCCGCTGTTTTATCAACGACTAGGGCAGTAGCCTGGGCTGAACTAATAGCGTCACCCCCGTTACCTGTAAAAGGGTAATCAGTCGGTAACCCTACGAGATGATGGCCATTCATATTTAGATTCCCAGTCGCCGGATTTGCTCCATCTACCCTTAGAAAAGTACTGTTTACTTGGGACAGCGTAACGCCCCCTGCAATTATTCTTTGCGTAGATCCTGAATCCGTATGTCCAAATTTATCAACAGGCATTTTGAATATAATAATTTTTATTATTTAGGGTCGTAAGAATGCCGCCGAAAAGTCCCTACACAAAATGTTCGTAGCGATGGATGAAAAAGCGTATATTCTGAGGTAATCGAACCCGTTTAGAAAAACTATGTTACTACCGATTGAATGGTTTTGCGAACCATTCGTGCTCCCTCCGCCCGCAATTTGCATGTACGACGTCCCATTTTTATACAGGTGGACGGTGCCATACGCGGTATTACTATTGTTGCAAAATTCTATGTACGCCGAAACGATATAGTACCCGGCTTTACTGGGGAAGAAAGAAGTCGCTCCGATACCCTGTTCAATACCGTGTCTTTCGGTACCGCATCTTATTACGTCAAAATTAACTGCAGTGTGAGTTCTAGCGAGTATAGCCTGTTGAGTTGAACTGTAAGCGCTAACCGCGGGCCCTACCACCGTCGCCACTTCCGAAGTAAGTTGTTCATCGACGTATTTCTTATTCGTCAAATGATTATTGTCGGTCGGGACGTCATCGTGATTCCGCAGTAAATCTATTACTTGCCCCCGACTCACAGCCTCATCTATTCCCGCTTCCGGAGTATTCGCTGTATTCGCTGTATTCGTTGTAGGCAGACCTCTAATAGTATGTCCACTCATATTTAGGTCGCCAGTCGCCGGGTTTGCTCCAACTAGCCGTAAAAAAGTACTATTTACTTGGGACAGCGTAACGCCCCCGGCAATTACTCTTTGCGTAGATCCTGAATCTGTATGTCCAAATTTATCGACAGGCATTTTTTACATATAATAATTTTTAATGCAGGCCGTTTACAACTTCTTGAAAAGTCGCTCCATCTTTGCATGTTTTTTTCAGGACGTGCAGGCATAGATGGCCGCAAAACACTTCGTTGTCGGGCTGAATACGCTCGCTATTGTAGTACACGGGACTCTGTAAATACTTTACCAGTTCTGTAGGAGGGGGCAGGCCATAGCTGTCGAAATATATTTTGTCCTTGCCGTTTTTTGAAAAAGCGACCCAGTGCGAGCCGGTTCCATTAGAATCGTCTAGATTCAATATCCCACATTCAGTCCGTCTAGGTTTCTTCGGCAGCTCGTCTCTGAGAAATACTCCCCGGAAATTAGGGATATTGAGCTTTTTCGCGGCATCTAGTAGTTCAAAATTCGTCAACGGATGATTCGCGAGAATAACACCTTCGACATTTATGTTTTTCACAGTTGTATAGCTCATTTTAATATTTCATCTAGATGTTTCACAAACTAACGAGCTTTCGAGCTTCTACGCAGGCGAGATAATATTTACGTCTACAACTTTTGCATTCATTCGCCTTTCCATCTTTTTGAAATCGATTGTTGACGTATTCCGATATGTTCTGACTTACCTTACACCGACTACAAACTTTTGTGTCTTTTGTCTCCCTATTTTCCTGTCTTGCGTATTTGTGCGCAAGCTCCTTTACTTTGGCATTTTTACACAGTTTGCAGCTGGGGTAATACCCGCTCTTTTGCATATGATCTTTGTGAAATTCGTCCAAGCTTTTTTCTTTTTTGCATTTGGTACACACTTTTTTTGCCGCATCCATTTTATATTAGTGTAAATTATTCTTTATTTTGTTTAGTTTTCAGCGTGTAGTGCCCATAGGCGAGGGTGTGGATCCCGTCATCCATTATTACTCTTTTGTCGTCGTCGGCGGACAGAGCTATTTTATTTACTTCTTCGGTGTAAATTTCATGACGATAGGATCGAATGACGTTCATCGCTCTCGACTGTTGTCTTTTCGTAAACACGCAGTCTTTGTAATCTGCGTGAGTGATTGATTTCTTGACGACGTTCTTTTTCACACCTTTACATTTCTTGTAGTCTTCACCCGCCATCTTGTAAGAGTACAACTTGGATCGCAGACCGACAAATTCTTCAATCTGTTTTCCCGCGGCCTCGTCTTTGAACATACCAACCACTTTTTTATTTACACCCGTTTCTATGCCGGATGGGTGATCGCTTGGATAGTCTGAAGTATCGAACATACTTTGGACGTCGCGGGAAATATCTTTGTAGAAGTCTTCCGTTTTAATTTCATACGCCAAAGAATCGGTATCGGTGAATAATACCTTGGCCCTATCTCCGTACTTGGCCTTGATGTAATTATAATGAAAATCATACATGAGCGTCTTACTGACGTCTAATATACACATCCCCAGATATATCGGCTTGTTGTAAAACAACTTGGTCTTTTTCATGTGAACGGCGATGAGGTTTTCGTCGAAAATAGTTCGTCTGTCGTAATTAGTTTTCGCGACTAGCTTGATAGCTTCCTTCTCATCACTCACCAATCGTATGTCAACCCGATTCTCGATAGCTTCCATTGTTTTTCCGAAAACGCTATTGTTCATCAGCTTGAAAAAGTCTTTTTCAAAATCGTTCGTAGCTTTCGTTCTCAGGTTAGTATTCAGTTCGATATACTTTTTCAGCCAGGCACTTTCCACGAATTTTATTCCCCGATGTATTTTTACGATTTTCAATCCGAGACGTTCATACAATTTTAAATTTTCGTAATGAACGACGTACTTTACTTTGTCATTCAAGTTTGGAATGAGTTTCGCTACATCTGATCCCGCAGGTTTTACACTCTCTGGAGCTAGTGGATAATCATTATGCAGGTCGTGCAATTCTTTTGGATATTCTAAGTCGACTTCCAACACACATCCCACTCCATCTCGTTCGGTAATGTTTCTCCAATCATTCAATTCGTCATCGTTCATCCATTCAAACCCATGAGTTGGCAACGGCTTGCTCATCGCCCATCCATACAAGTTGTTCGCGTCCAAGTATGGAATGAATACTGAATGTTGGGTGGGATTGAAAGCTTCTCCCATGTACTCGTTGTTCGCTTTCGCGTATCGGTGGGAAATCGTGCTGACACCTCCCCGTATTCCCTGCTTGATCATCAGTAACATATCGTAGTCACTCAACAACTCCAACTCTACACCAGTCGTCTTCAACGCCGCATCTCATGCAAGTCCTGGGCTAGTGTAGTACCACGCAGGATCTAGGTTGTAGTGCTTCATACAGACGTCTCTGAAGTTTTCGAACACATCCGCTAATAATAGAACATCCGATAAATTGTACAAGTCATGATATTGACGTAATGTTTTGCATTCAAATTTGTCCCATACCGTTTTCGCGTGCGCGTAATCTTTTTCGCTGATACCCGAATCGGTTAGTTTTGAATAGAAGGCATGCTTCGATGGTAATTCGGTTTCGTTTAATCTTTCAACACCGTCGACGTAATCATATGGGTAAACGCCTTTTCTGAGTAAAAGATCCAGCTTCTCACCTTCAAAAAATTTCCCTAAATTCTTGCACTGATCTTTCTGAAGATTTTTCGATAACACCTCGAGACTCTGGGGCATGAATCTAAGACTATCGATGAAACGTAATTCGCGCTTGACTTCTCTCTCTTTTCCATCTGCGTCTACAAATTTATCGACGACGACCTCTCTGCTGAATGAGATATACTTTTCTTCGTTGCAGGGAATGCATTTGATTTTCTCGCCGTGTTCACCTCGCAATTTCTTGATAAATAAATGGCTGTCATAACCGGTCAAATTGTGAAATACGACAGGGAAGAACTTGGGGACTTTGTATTTCAAATTACAAAGGTTGTGAGCGGCACCTCTAAATTTTCCAGTCAAATGACAGTGATCTCGTACCGGTTTTTCTTCGCCTATAAATTCTCGTTCGCATATATGGCAAACAGTAGCCGAGTCGAAGAGCTCCTGCTCTTTCTTGCCGAATATCATCTTCTTGGGGAATTTGAACTCGTTGTATATTCGTTTTACATTTTCTTCGATAGAGTCTATGAATAACTGAGCAACATCATCGTCTTCGTTTTCAGCTGTAAAACGCACCGGCTCTTGAGAATAAACATCATCGTCGAAGCATTTCATGTGATAACAAAACGAGCTGGGTGTATGTTTTTGATACTTGTTGGTGTAAGACGTGCTAGGTACGGGCTGACATGTACCGGTAGGTTTGATGAACGATTCAAAGTCGGCAAAATACACAAACGGTACACGCATCTTCCGATAATAATGTGTAAAACTTAGCATAGTCCCAGGTTCTGGAAGTTCTATTCGTTGGGCGTCCTGCTGCGAACAGTACTCAGTATGTTTGTGAAGCGATTCTTTTCTACTGAATCCTATCAAGCATCTTTTGCAATAGTACATTGATGTAGTAGTATTTTCTGTTTTCACCGCCATCAGTCTGTTGAAATTCTTGATCCAACAATAATGCTTCTTTTCTCCATCAGAAATGAGTAATAGATCTACACACCTATCATTCTCATGCTTTGATATATATAGTGGGAATACATTCACTTCTTTCTCGTAACCAAAAACATTAATACTAATATTATTATTTTTCTCAAACTTACCTATCACATTAGCATCCGCTGCTACTGGGAATTCAATACCAGACCAATTGAGTTCCTCAGACTGTCTAATTAATTCTTTCGTTATTCTCTCCGGATGTTCTTCAACGGGGTTTACAGCTCTCGCTACACACCACTTGAAGCATTCCTCATCTTTGTTCTTCATATTAATAATAGCCTTTTTATTCGCTAAATAATCGGGAAGTGGAATGTAGGAACTACCTTTCAATGGTTTATATACCACTGTATCGATATCCAACTTCAAAACGGTTTTGAATCTCCAATTACTCCCCCGCATCTGAAAACTTGCCATGCTCTCCTTAATTTTATCCGCTGCGTTGGCATATATTTCCCTCACATCGGTTGCTTCTAAAATAATATCACTCTTTGATTTGAAATTAGGCTCAACCGTTACTACTTCGCCGGTTTTCATATCTACTTTCTCCATTTCACACATGAGATCGAATTGAACTTTTACCCCGCGATTTTTCCCTAGCAGCCTAACTACATGCGGTCTTACAGCCTTGAGAAAAGTTGCAACATCGATCCCGTTGTCGCCATCGATCGTGTATCTTTTTGTAAACCCTTTGATGGCCGTCGCAGTCTCTCGAAGTTTGAACCTATGAATGGGTGGTTTTATTTGCGGGGGTAACTGACTAATCTCGCGAGTCAGCCAATCCGAAAAAACTATTTTATTTTTCCCCGGATGCAAAAATTTCCAAGTAGTAGTCAAGAATGCCGTAAGTTCCGCTTTTGCTAATCTCGAGTATCCTCGCACACCTCTCTTTTTCGCAATTTCTCGCAATTCTCGCACAGTGGCGGGAGTATGCGCTTGTGCTTTGTTGACCTGTGCCCGAGCGCCTAGTCGATCTCCCTGCGATATGAACGCTATGAGTTCCGCTTTTCGCAAACTCGAGTATCCTCTTTGTCCTCTCTGTTTAGGAATTTGTCGTAATTCTTTCAGATTATACGATGAGTAGTCCATTTTATATTGGGATATCTTGTCTTTATGCCGAGTTGTATATTCCATTTTTTCAGTTATTTTGTATACGCCGGAGAAAAATTTTTTACGCCAGAGAAATTTTTTTTTACGACAGACACCGAATTTGAAAAAGTAAGGCTATATTGGTCAAACTGCGCGGACACTCAATTTTTTTAGGCTGGTATTGGTCAAATGGGCGAAGGTCAAGGCTGTACTGGTCAAATTGTCCGAGCTCAAGGCTATACTGGTCAAATTGTCCGAGCTTGCTACTTTGACCTCTACTTCTGCAGCCTGCAGGGCATCAGCAATAGGCTTACCTGTCGTAGCCGGAATCGTAATCTCCAAACTTCCAAAGCGCCACTCGAAAGTCAAGCGCTGCCTGTGCACATTATGACACCTTGTTTATGATCGCTGTAGAATTATACCAATTCAATCTTCAAAATTGGTTTTAAAAATACGATAAAATACGTTTATCTATATAATTATAGCCTAAGCTTAATCTCTTTTAAACCTAAAACTGAATGGTTTGGTCTTATCTGTTTCTCGCATGTTAATTAAATTGCAGGCCTATTAGCCTATACGAATATCTATCTATCCGATTAATCTTAGATATTAAGTCGATCATTTAGCTCGCTCATTTACTCACGAGTCACACACACACACACACACACACACACAAAAAGACACACACACACAAAGACACACGCGCACACACACACAAAGACACACATAGTCTATATGCACACAGACAGACATTCCCACAAAGGCAATAAGAGACTGCATGACTGCAGAAGGGTGAGATTGAGAAGTGTCGAGTATGCATGGAGGATGAGGACGAAGTGTAATGTGTTTCCTGTATTGTGGCATTCATATTTCATGCAGACGCAATCACTGTGGATGCATTGCATTTACACATGCACACCCGACTGTATTATAGATCACAGCTATAGCAGGTCACACACACGCACGCGCGCAAGCATAAAGAGCACACAAAAATATTCGTGTGTCTGATTCTGAACGAGGAATAGTCTGACGAAAAAACGACAATCACATAGACAGACAGACAGACAGACAGACAGACAGAAAGACAGTCAGATCAAATCAACAAGCAGACAGACAGACAGAAAGACCTTTGCGTGCAAAAATAGATGACCTGCCAGACGACTACTTAGCTCCATGTGCGCATGATTTTGCGGTCTGTCAACTGGCTCACCAATTCCTTCATTCGCAACTCCGATGCAATGTCCGCGTCGTAGTCGGGAGTGCCTCTGACTAGATGTGGCGCTGTACTATAGGAAATGCGAGGAATAAATAAATAAATATTCTATGCATTGGGTTTATCCAGCGAAAGGGACGAAACAGTCGACAAACCCCATTGAAGAATATTGGACCAATAGTTGACTTTTAGACGTGGATCGGAACCGACATCTGTTCCGGTTCAGATGCGAGATGTAATCTGGCGTAAGGTCAATCAGACGTCTACATGTGATCAAGCACAGTTTGCAGATAAGTCAGGGTATGAATTTTAAATAGGCGATACTTTAATTTTTAATGGGAAACCACAAGAACTGCATGCAGAAGGCATTCGCCTCATCGCATGCGGATAAGGTCCTTGCGCTTCACAAACAGCTATCGCTGACCGACGCGCATCGAACCGTCTTCCGTCACGTACATGTAGGCCTATACAGCAGACAAAAAGCTATTGTGCTGTTAAATATTCTAAGTATTTTTTCTGTCGAACTCTCAAGCTGAATGCTCACAGTGTGTGTAAAGCATCTGGGAAGTAGCTTCTCACCGACGATGCTATAGAAGGTGTCTAAGTAGGCCTGCGGTATACAATACAATAGAATCGCTGGTGCACTCAGTCTAAAATAAGATTAATGTCCGTATTGTCACACTGTCAGGTTTGCGCCTCGCGGCTGATTTATATGCTGTGCACGAAGTCCTTGTGGATCGACGGTCCAAGAGTATCCTATCCAAGAGTATCCATGTCTCATGACGCGGTTTGTCCTGCAGCCTTGCACCAGGTCGGACAACCAGCCACTAGGCAGGCGTTATTAATGACAACATGTGGCGTAACCAGAGTAAAGACGGCTTCTCTGCTACAAAACAGTAAAGTGAGCACTACAGCACCTGCAGGTCTGTTGTAAGACGACTAGTTGGCGTGACTGTCTTCCCGTGGGAAAGTGACAACAGTTACTGCCTTGCCACGGCGGTTCCTAATGTTATTGATCACCGGCAGAAGAATTGTAGAGCGTCAAAGCAGCAGCTGAGCCTGAGGCCACGGGTGCAGCTGCCAAGATAGCAGCTGAAAGAGACAATTCAAAGAATATTTAATACTGGTATTTTATTATCGCACACTGCCTTGTGGCCTTGGCCTTTGAAAGCATGGACACCGTAAATCAATGACGTCCTTTCTCTCATCAAATGCTTGCTCAAATATAAGCAGATAAGAAGTTGTGAAGATTGATTTACTCCAGCAGTGTTGATCTACATGTATGTCCGCCATTCATCGCTTCAAGGCGGTCGCTTAGTGCCGCATAATTATGTTCCACCAAGAAACCCATTGGAGAAGGTCACAGCCAGACAAGAACATCGCTTCCTTAATTTCTGGTTAATGTGCCACTCGGGTTTAATGATACATAAATTACATATACTAGCAGAAGAAGACATTAGAATGACCGTTAGTCGTAGACCTATATTTATTTGTTTTCATGTTGTGATCTGCTATTCATTTATCTGTTTGATTATCATCTTGAACCTGCGCAGACCAAGTTCATTAATGGGAATCGCTTAACACGGGGCTTTTCAAAGGTGCAGTTGTACAGAAAATGTGCAGTTCTAAATGGATTTGTGCAGTTGTAAAAGCACTTCTGTGCAGTTAAAACTAGCAACAAAAAGGTCGTTGTCTTTCGATTGAAAGTAATTTACCATGGACGATGGGAGAGGAGTAATGTGCAGTTCTAAAAATTCCTTTAAAACAGCCCTGCTTTAGCAAACCTCCACCTTTTGATGGATCAAATAGATGGTTGATACAAATTTATTTGGTTGAAATCATGAACGATGATCTTTTGAGAGTTCTCTTATAATGTGCGCAAGTGCCATGACTAATCGTTTGCAGATTTCACTGAGTCTGAATGACTTTCTTCGTCTGTGTCCTGCATGAGTCAAGAACTAGTCAGTGGATAACCGAACTACGAAGAAGTGGACGATCGAAGATGGATAGATGGATGATCCAATGATCCATTCATGGTCCATGAATGATCCAGTCATGGTCCATGAATGATCCATAAATGATCCATCCCATTAAGTCGGTGATTGATTGATGGATATTCGCGATGGATGCGCAGAACATCGCTGCCATTACTTGATTAAAGTCAATATCGTGCACGGCGATACAAATCGTCTAGCATCTTCGATTTCTGTACTCGTCATTTCCCCCAATTGAGTCTTAGGGTATGGGTAGAGGGATGGATAGATAACCTAGCCTTTGGGGTGGGGTGATGCGGTTGAGGCAGAGATGCGGATGAGGAATGGTGCATGACGGGAGGAAGGGATGAATCGATTCGGCAACAAATCAATTACTCCGCCATTCATCGCAGGATTTTCATCTTTGGAAATTGGGGGAGACGTTCACGCAAATTGAAATGGAAGGTAGGAGTAAGGATTTCCGGCGGGCGAATTTCCTGACGGCTGAACTGTGATGGGAAGAAGCAATTGGTGGGTGGGATTAGTGGAGGTTGGTTGGTGGAATAGATGGTGCAATGGTATACCATCCGCTGTCACCTTTGTTCCGTTAATCCTGGATGATCTCAAACGAATCCGTTTGGGGAATCAATAGAGTAAAATGTCGTCTCTAGGATCTAAGAATGGACGTGAACCCATATGAGAAAAAATGAATTTTGAAGAAAGGATGTCAAGTACAAGCGAAGAAAAGAGTTAGTATATTAAGAGACAACGAGAATTTTTAAAAAGAAAGATCGGAAATGACATAGAAGATGATAAAACTGACAGAAAGCACAAGAAATGAAAAGAAAATAAGTAGACTAAAACTACAGAAAACCAATGAAAGGAAAAAAATTGAAATGAAATTCGATAGTCAGCAAAAACAAATAAGATAAATGAGCGGACGAACAAATTACAAGATTGGAAAAGTAGGAAAAACTAATAGCTGAAAAGATTGGAAGAGAGAAAAAGAGACAACGCTTTTTTCCATTCAATTGAGCAATGGATAATCGATCGCCTGAATGGCAGGCACACAGTCTTGAAAAAATCCCCTTATTCGGGTCGTCGCATTCATTTGCATATGCAAATATGCCGAGTTCAGGAGGTCATTTCGTGATGCAGAAGTACACGGCGGCGGACCTTCCGATGCATGAGACGAGAGACTGGGTTTGCTCCTGCTCGGGTTGACAACGTTTTCTATCACACACGCAAACACACACACACACACACACAAACACACACACACACACACACAAACACACACACACACAGAACCAATGCTGCAGCGAATTGCTTTGCTGCACGATGCGGTCGATACGATGCAGTTGCTAATAAGGATGAGGATGGTGGATCGGAGACGACGGACCAAGGAGGAGCTCTGGACTCTCTCACTGTCCATGACAAGTCGAAAGAAATTGATAGTAGGATTATATATGCAATGCATACACAGAACGCTAAGGCAGATAAACGTCGTTTTGACAGATTGCAGAATTGAAGACTGCCATACTCTAAGATAATTAATATACAGATATAGACTGTTTCAGTATACATAGGCCTATATATATTATATACAAGCTTATTATATATACAATATTTATATACACACACATGTATATTCATTTAGTGTCAGTCAATAGTGTGAGCATCAATGCTCCTCTAAGCGTGTAAGAACTAAGAACTCATTATGCCTATATTATTTTGAGCATCTTGCAACGCCGTAACATCGTGCAATGTGCAATGTGCATACTTGATTTCTGTTGACATCTTGATAAGTTTGCAACTTTCCTCTCTTTTATTCTAAATCAGGTTTTAAGCGTGTGCAGATCAGGATGGCAGAAAAGAGAATAGACTGACACCGTAGAATTCACCCAACACAGTTCGTAATCTTTTTTAGCATAAGCTTACAACTTTTTTATTCGTCATCGGTCGAGGTTTAGCCTGCACTATATAAAAACGCCACAAAATGTACACTTGATATATATGTATCAGCCTCTTCCTTAGAGTCAGAATGCTGCCAGTGCAATTGTTGGGCGGCACCAGCTGAGGGAGAGGTCTGTTGAGTGCCATCTGTATTTAACCCCCGACCCCCAACCCCTAACCCCCTAACCCCCCCCCCCCCCCATTGCGGATGACTGTCAGTCTGTCAAAGCGTGACGACGGTCTTCGTCTGCCAACACTGACAAAGTAATCGAGTGTCTGTCGCCTTCGGGTTCGACGCTTCGATGCATAATTCATGAAGTTATGGAATAATCTTCCGCTGCTGCTGCTGCAGTTTGCCAACCGAATTACACCCTCAGGGCGCAACATAAATTCACAGCGTCATGAGCACACACCCTCCGACGAGTGCCCGGAAGGTACTAACCAGGTCAATAATTAATTTGACCTCGAAATACATATAGTATACGCTGATGTCCTACTGAAAAAGGATTGCTTTTAGCTCTATAGGGTTTTATCTGTTGTACAGGGAGCTGAGGACATTGAATGGCAGTAGACTAAGAGATCTTGCAGACTATAGCGACAATACATGTAGTAGGCCTACTGTCGACGCAAGGCAGAAAGCAGTCTGTCGGCTGAGAGATCGATTTGCCTACTGTTCGTAATCGTAATTGTAATCTCCAATTTTCTAAAGCTTCACTCGACAGCCAAGCGCAGGGCACCAGCTTATTCACGAGCGTTTTAGTTCGGCTCAAATTCTTGAATCTATTATAATTATATAGTAGGCCTACTTGAATGTAAGTTTAATCTGTTGCAGCTGCGCTATTTATGATGTTATTCAAGATGGCAGACATAAGACGTCCAAACATTTTGTACAGTCGCTTTATACAGTTGGGAAATACGCGAAACAATCGTTTTACAAATGCTTTTCATCTGGCAAAACAACGGACTTGGGAAATATACTGCATTTTGTAAAGTAGTTTATGTTTTAAGTCGCGAAGACTGTAGTTGCAAATGGTGATGATATAATATTTATATTGACAGCGAAATGCTAATTGAAGCGTCATCTTAGAAAAAAAGCTCCGATAGCATTTTCTGCTTTGGTGAGTCCCTTTTGGAGATTTGCATTTTCCCCCAATCCCTTCTACTAAGTGGCTCTAGTCGATAAACAAACCACGAAATATCCGAGCATAGAATAGAGAGAATCGACACGTTGCCGAGTTCTTTGTTTAGTCTACTAGACGAAATAAAATAATGTGGACCTCAGCTTTCCATGCATTTCAGATGCTCCATTTTGCTTTACATTCACAGTTTTTTTTCTTCAAATCGCCAGGGAAAGTTGCCAGTCGTAACTCAGCGAGATGGTATTTTGTTATTTGACATGCATATAATTTTCTACTGAACTTATGCCTAGCCTATAGACCTCTATATAATATGTTGACCATATAGGCCTAGCTATTGAAACCTTGGTCAAGGCTGTTGAATGTCAATGTCCAATACAGAAGGACAGCGACAGACAGGTCGAAAGACTTGTAGAGACAGAGAAGCAGACAGACAAATGGGCAGACAGACATGATTTAATATCAGAGGGTCAATAACCGATGCCTGCGCTCATACTGATTGACTGCAGACTATAGAAGCTTTTATGCAAGAGACGTGGAAGAGGAAAGAAATCATCAGGAAACTCTGGATATATATAATTATAATTATTATATGCGTACATGTAGCCTATATAAATATTCAGAGTTTCTAATGCAGATATCTAGAGTTCATATATAATTATACATATAATTATATTATATATATAGCCTATATATATCCCTCTTCAGACATCTCCAGCTGTTTATGAAACCGTGAAAGGCTGAGCTATCGAGAGCAGACACTGATACATGTAATACAGAAAAGAAAATCAGAAAAATACTATATCGCGATTTCGTAATTTATTTTGGACTCAATTAAGTTGGGACTTATACGCAGACCTACATGAATGGTCTCGTCTCGGCAATATTTAGCGTTATAAGACAATATTCATTCTTTGACACATTGGAATGCCAATTCCTGCGTCTCTGAACTGCTGAAGCCATATCCCAGTCAACATTTTCCTATAGACATAAGATAAAGCAAAAAATTGCAAGAAAAGCGACTACGGAAGCAAACAGAACCGTCCATTGGAGGGAGGGTTGGGGGGGGGGGTTTATCCAACTCATCCCATTGACCGAGTTTTAGCGCAAGGATGTCCTGCTCAACACGCTCTCTACGTGACAAACTTGAAGGCTGCAGGAAAATGAAGAAAATATTTGGTCACATTGATAACTGTAGCTGTCGACGACACCTCTCTCTGTTGCATGCAGTCGGAAAATTTATGGAAACTGAGACATATCGCAAACACTTGAGTGAAGAGCAAACATTGACGTGCATGAGGAGCTGATATATAATTGTGGCGACAGTCTGCTTAGTGCAGTTATCTCTGATTTGGTGACAGTCTGCTTAGTGCGAGGGCGTTTGTAAGGATTTATTGGGTCTCGTGAGTATAGCAAAATGCTCAGCTGTTTACCTAAAGGATTGAGAAAAAGATTGGAAGGCAGATAGGCAAACAGCCAGGCAAGTAGGCAGAAAGAAAGACACACCACCCACAGTAGTAAGTGAATATGTGGATGACATGCAGATAATTAGATTTGAAGAAGAATGAGATGGACTTATACAAATAGATGCAAAGCAAAAGATTATAATATGTACGAAGCAAGAGACAAAATAAATGGAAGACATAGCCTACAAACAGACTGAGTTGAAGACAGCAAATGTGAAATGTCATCTGTTTAGGTCTCTGTATAGTGTATATACAGTGTAGGCTATACCCTAACCACTGAAGGCTGGTCATTGACTAAACATAACGGGCAGATCCTATATCAAGCATCAAGGGCAGTTTTTGTATCAAGCATCAAGGACAGGTTAGATTCGTTGATCATGCGTCAAATACAGATCCATTATCAAGCATCAAGGACAGATTAGATTGGTTGATCAGGCATCAAATACAGATCCATTATCAAGCATCAAGGACAGATTAGATTGGTTGATCAGGCATCAAATACATATCCAATTATTAAGCATCAAGGACAGATTAGAATCGTTGATCAGGCATCAAATACAGATCCAATCATCTAGCATCAAGGACAGATTCGTCAATCGGTTTTTGTATGAGGTACATCATTATTACACAATCTGTTCGCTGGATGCCTACAGTGCATCTTTTGCTGCTACTGACGCTGTTGTTGTTGTTGCTGTTGCTGCTGCTGCTGCTGCTGCTGCTGCTGCTGTTGCTATTGACTCTGTGGATGTATGACTCTGATTCTGAGTCAATGGAAACCGGTCGGTTCCAACATTTTCAGAATCTTCTCGTGCATTTTTTTTATTAACCCATGTTTATTATTAACCCATGTCTTGCACATCTCTCATTTGATCCGGTTTTCGTTTTCCAATGTCAATGGACGACCGAATGTGGCGCCATCTCTCTCTCCGCAAATCTTCAAATGTACACACGCATGCATTTATATATATATATATATACACTTAACATATATATATATATGCAACTCAAAAATGCAAATGGCCTGAGGTCGAGTAGAGACTGCAGGGCCAGCTAATTGCAGTGCATGCGTTTGAGCCGAGAGATACAAGCGGACATTGAGACAGCGACAGACCATGCAGACCACGGCTGCAGACCTATGTAGGTACAGACTATGCTTTTGAGACCATAGGTGGGGGAAGAGGTGGAGAAACGAGAGGCTTAGATGCGTGGACAATTCATGGATGGACTCCGTTGAGTGGCGACCATTTATAGCCGATACTCAATTCAGTTCATCTGCTTCGTGAAATGAGAGGAACGGAGAAATAGAAAGGAGAATGGAGAGTATGTGAAATGGGAGGATTAGGAGGAGGAAGAGGAGGGGGATGAGGAGGAAGAAGAGGAGAGTTGGGAAAGCGGAGGTCAAGGTCATTGTGCCTAATGGAGCAGACTTTCTATGTCGTGCCATATTGAAAGCGGTCATTCCAGTCAACAAAACCGCAACATCCAAAGGCCGTTCCAATTAGACACGACCACTTCCTGTTTTTCAATCGCGCTCAAAGACAGAGACAGAAACAGAGATATATCTCTGTTTCTGTCTCTGTCTTTGTCTCTCCCACTCTGTTGCTGTCTCTGTCTATCTGTCTCTTTCTCTCCTATGTCTCTCTCTATAATCTCCACACCCCGCTATGTAAATATGGGTCTACTTTTATTGTAGATGTGTAGGCTATGTACGTCACCACTCACCTGCGTTACTTTTATGCAATTGTGTTTTTTCAAATCACTCTTTGTACATAAAATTGAATCCTATAAACTATAGCTTCGCAGGTGGGGAGTTATGCAATGTGCACCCATAATATCTTCGATTCAGAAATGAATAAAGACCTGAACAATTCTGTAGTATAGGTCGCAAACAAAGAGGAAATCATTGGTAACTAATAACAACAACCTAAACTAAGTACCTTCTTAACGCTTGTTTTCAAATAGCGAAATATTCGTTCACCACTTTTATTTATTGAAACTTATCTAATGCATGCAGAACACTTAATCTAAATGTTTGCATTTGATGATGTGAGCAGATAAGGCACAGGCCAACAGGGCACGTAAGTGAAAAGACTTCATATACCGTAACAGAACTTTTGGACACATCTATGATCATAGCCCAGGATTACAAGAAGAGAGATGAGTAGAAACGGCAATACTGCATAAAGTAATAAGGTCAATGAATGGCCTTTTATGTTTTCATTTCTACTAAAAGGAAAAGGACTTCAAAGAAAGCTTTTCAAAGATCGACCAAATCAACAGAACCTCGAATAAAAAGACAAGCCTAAGGAATATTGGCCAAAACTAATGGTGCATGTGTTCCCTATAATTAGGCTATGCAGGCGTCCAGTCTTTTATATATTTCTTACGTAGGCAACATGTAGCCTAGGACTATCTGCATACACGTGCTCATGCAAGGTGCTCTAAATTCTATTCAATACGATATATTTATATGTATTTTTGCGTAAGGTTATAATTATGAAGATGAAAAGAAAATTGCCTCAAGAGATATAGGCGAGTGATTCGTCTGTGGGTTTCAACTGTGTGCAGCTGCCGAATGATCTTCTCGTCCGTTTTTCTCGACCAGGCCTATATAGAGTCGTCCGTGAATAAATTCTTGTCGTAAAGTTCATCTGCATTAATATGGCATAAAATTATGGCATAGTCACTCAGTGGCTGTCTCGTGACTTATTAAATTAATTCAATTAATGCGTTGTCCCAGTTGTTGTTGAAACCTGACAACCCAGAAGAAAATGTCCAGAAAGAGCACACATAAAAATTGATAAAATCCACACTATAGTTGCATAAGTTCGAATTAGTTCGTCAGCCCCTGACTTGTGTCTACATTATAAGATTTTATGAATGTTTCAATTTTATAGTGTTTGCAGGATAGTCTTTGTTCAGCTCTTGTATTTTTTTAATTGTTACTCAATTTTCTGCATAGGTTTCTTAATCGCATTCTGTTCATTCTGCTTGTTTGTTTTATTTTTCGCTCGAGTGGCGTGTGATCAAATATGCACAGACAGACTACGGGAAGCCACGAAGCTAAAGAGACGAGCACACACACGCACACACACACACACACATGCACATACACACACATACACACACGCCCACTGATTGAATGAGACACACATAAACAGAATCAGACAATGAGGGAATAAAAAAGCTATAAAATAGTAAGTATGCATATTATATCTATACGTTAATATAGCTCCTTCTGGTAAGCTTTCGACGATGCAATATAAGACATCTGAGCAAAGAAAGAAAGAAGAGCAACTACTCAAATAGACGACGAATGCATTTACAGGAGAATCTAAATAAGTACAGGAGAAATAGTGAGGCGCTCATCATACCCCAGAGAGAGACAATTCAGATGTTGTGAGCCAAAGGAGGGAGGCGGTGCAGAAGCAAATTACTTTGGGGCTGGGGGTTGTGGGTTGGGCCAGAAGATATAAGCGAAGCACTGAGGCAATTCACATAGTCTTGCAATGTCAGAGAAATGTTCATTAGATTTCAGCCAAAATTCTAATTCGATTTCTCCTCTTGTGACACATCAAAGCGGTCGAGTCAGGCGATGATCATTCGACTCCTTACGCAGTCCAGACTCACAACTGGCGTCGACGTTCTCCTCCTCCTTCTCCTTGCCTCCCTCCTTCCTCCTTTCTTATTCTTCCTCCCTCCTTCCTAATTCCCCTCCCTCTTTCTTATTTCCACACTCCTCCTCCTCCTCCTCCATATTTCATTCCTCCTTCCTCCTACCTCACCTCTTCCCTCTCTCCTTTTTCCTTCCTCGTTCCTTCCTCTTTCTTAGATCTACCCTCCGGGCCCTCCCTTTTCCCCTTCCTTCCATTTGTCTCCCTCCTTCCATTTGTCTCCCTCCTTCCTAATTCCTCCCTCTTTCTCATTTCATCCATTTTGTCTCTCTTCCTATTCTGCGATCTCATCTTTCTGCGACGCATCTTCCTCTCGTCTGCTTGTAGCCTTGTGTTCGTTCGTGCTAGAGTTTCGATTGCAATCATTTATATGCTGTCATTTCAACCTATTGTCCCATCCTTGCACGCTCTCTCTCCCTCCCTTCCTCTCTCCCTCCATCCATTCCTTCTACCCTCCCTCCCTCCCTACCTCCCTCCCTCTCGTCTCTCTGAATACTTCGTTTGCTGTTATTGTACCTGTGATATCCTCCTTGTGATCACCTCCTCCTATCAGTCTCTTCGGAAGCTTCTTCGTATAAGTTCGTGGTAGCATAGGCCTATCCCTAGATAACTGTTTCATTAGCTAAATGGCTAGGTAAAGAATCTACAGACTTTCACTGTTTTATAACCAACAACGACGACGTGTTTAAATCTTCTTATTATACTCCAAAATCCGATGTAAAGTAAAACGATCAGCAACAACACAACAATGACTACACTTGCGTTATCATAACAACTACACGACTACTACCTTCATCAGTCTACTCTATCGCAACTCAACAACAACTATTACAGCCTATCTCAACGGCTCTCAACACACAACACTCCTTCTTCACTTCCACTCCCTCCTTGTACATTCAACGTACGCTCGTCTAGACATCACGCACTGTCCAGACAATCACCTGTCCAGACGCCGCGCGCCAATTTGCAGCTGTCCTACCTGCGTCGCTGTACGACAATCGTCGTGCACTGATTAAATTAGCTTACAGTACCCTTTCACTCACTGTCTCTCTCTCTGTCTCTCTCTTTATGTCTTTCTCTGTCTTTAGGTCTCTCTCACTCACTCTCTTCCCTCCTCTCTGTTTCTCTCTCCGTTTGTCTCTCTTTCTCTCTGTGTGTCTCTGTCTGTGTCTCTCTGTCTCTCCGTGTGTCTCTACCTCTGTCTCTCTGTCTTTGTCTCTCTCTCTCACTCTCTCACTCTCTCCTCTGTCTCTCTTCTCTCTCTCTGTCTCTCTCTGTCTCTCTCTATCTGTCTGTCGTTCAATCTGCCAATCTCTCCTTCTTTCCAGTTGATCTTTTCCCGCGCTCCATCCTCCATTATTTTCACATTCTTTTCCATCCATCTATTGTCTGTCTTCCTCTTTCGTCTGATCTACTATCTCCAATATATCTATCTATCCATCTATCCATTCTCCAATCTATTCATTCCCAAGCTATCTATTCTCTTATCGCTTCTTCTTCAATTCACTCGTTCTACTTTCGAGCCATTCCTCCAACCGATTCCATCTCTCTCCGTTCCCAATTTAATCCTCACTTCACCCCAATCCTCTGTCCCTCCTCTGACTCCATCCTCCATTTGTCTTCCTAAATCTCTTCGCTGTCCATGATCCTCTGAGAATCTATGGCTAGAATCAAATCGACGCAGCCATAACACTGCAGTCATGAGTTCGAAGTCTATTGCACCCGTTGACCTTAGATCGATTGAACTGACTTGGTCGTATCATAATACGATGTTTGCCATTTCAATTTATATTATGACTAACCAGATAGATATGACAAAGATGAGCACAGTCTCATAGGATCAGACCATACATCTGAATAGATGGCGACCACACTTTCTTAGTCTCGGCATAATATAAGGACAGGATGTATGTCTTCTCTTGCCGTCTGATCTTCCCATCAGCAGTGTACGGTCGGTGTGCGGTCATTATGGCTTATTGGGTTAGGGTTCGAGAGTGGAAATCATATCTATAAATCAATGCTCTGTCGGGATTTGAACCCCACCTTTCGGTTGGCAGTCATGCAATACACTAACCACGATAACCTGTTATGCACCATAACCAAATAGTTACCATTACCAACTGCAAGTCTTCTGTTGCTTCACATGCGCTCTAAAGCTTTAGCACAAACGGAAGATCAGGGCTGTTTTAAAGAATTTTTAGAACTGCACAACCGAGTCTTTTCTTTCCCATCGTCCATGGTAAATTACTTTACCATTTTTGCTAATTTTAACTGTACAGGAGTGCTTCTACAACTGCACAAATCCATTTAGAACCGCACATATTGTGTGCAACTGCACGTTAAAAAAGCCCTGCTCAAGATATAGGCCTACTTTCACCAAAGTCTGTAACGTTGCTAATGATCGTTATCTTCACCCACGATTTTGTCTTTGTATATTATAGCCTACATGTATGTTTCACTTCCTTTCCATCAAATCTCCAATTTCAGCAAAGTACCTCACTTCCTGTGTTCCGATACTTCCGTGCTTTCCCTTTGAAGTTTACTGCTAAGTATTTTATGGTTGGCATTTGCAAGAGCTTCTCAATGACGAACAGTTTACGATGATGGATCCGACTTTTTTAACAACTCACAAGCCAACTGCATCAACTTAATGGATAAACCACCCACGTGATGTAAGCTTATCTTACGGCTGCTTCAAATTTTTGACGTAGGATACAATGCTTCTCAGTTTCCAGGCCTGGATTTGTGCAGTTGTAGAAGCACTTCTGTACAGTTAAAACTTGCAAATAAGTCGATGTCCTCCTGTTGGAAGTAATTTACCATGGAGGGAAGAACGAGTTGTGCGGTTCTAAAAATTCCTTAAAAACAGCCCTGCCAGTTTCTATATATAGGCCTACGTTTAGATGGATAGCTGATGTTTATGTTGAGTTGGAATCTTAAGACGAGGGTTGGTATGATCAGTTGATCATCCTATCAAAGTATTAATAACCGTGCTTAGTATTGCTTGACTTTGATGTTATCATTTGCGTCGTATCAATAGACCGACCGTCGCCAAAGAGAACATCGGTTATTTTGATAACCGGAAACTCAACTCCAAACATTTCCTGTTTAATTCAATCGTCTGAACCGCACTACAATTCTACCGACTTGCTAACGCGAATATCATGTAGAGTTGTAGACACTCAACGGAAGAGAGAATCAAGGAAAGTGGTGCACCATGTTCTCAAGCATAATTATAGGCAAACATTCTCATGGAAACTCCATACAACTCAAACCAATTGCTAGCATCGTCTGTGTATTGCAATGCTGCATCAATATCATCTGCGTCTTCTGTCTTCCTTCCTTCCTCTCTTCCTTCCACTCTCTCTCTTTCGCTCTCTCTTTCGCTCTCTCTTTCGCTCACTCTGTCTCTCTCTCTCTCTCTCTCTCTCTCTCTCTCTCTTTCGCTCTCTCTCTCTCTCTCTCTCTCTCTTTCGCTCTCTCTCTCTCTCTCTCTCTCTCTCTCTCTCTCTCTCTCTCTCTCTCTCTCTCTCTCTCTCTCTATATATATATATATATAAAATGGTCCGATGTGCTATGAGAGGCGTGTTCCATGGCAAATGACTCCACACAAATTAGCATCGCAATCCAATAACCAGTCATTCAGCCAACGAGCGTGGTTGCTTGCTTGCATGCCTGCCTGTCTGCATGCCTGCCTGCCTGCCTGCCTGCCTGCCTATGCCTGCCTATGTCTGTATGTCTGCATGCATGCCTGCCTATGTCTGTATGTCTGCATGCATGCATGCCTGTCTGCCTGCCTATGCCTGCCTGCCTGTCTGCCTGTCTGCCTGCCTCTCTAATCCTTCTGACTCATCCTCTAAGTCTGTTTGCTTGTCGGATTTTCTGTACTGTTTGTCTGTCCGTCTGTATGTCCATCTGGTTTTCTGTCGACAGTCTGTATGTCTGTCTGTATGTCTGTCTGTATGTCTGTATGTCTGTCTGTATGTCTTGGTAAGTTGACGTGTTGTGCTCTGTACAATGTACACTGTACAATGTGTACAATGTACAGTGTAGTTTGTCGTTGTTCACTCTAACAGAAACGTTGCGTGCTATGACGATACGGACGAAACGGACACCAGACAACGACGACCTCATATATATAATACATATATACATGTATATATGCATGTATAATTGTATATTTTGTATATATTGTATATATATATAATATATATATATGTGTGTGTGTGTGATTTCATGTCTACGTGGATGAGAGACACATGTGCAATTGTGCATGAGCAGATGCAATTTCTCGTCGAAGAATCAAATGATGGGATCAGAATAGATTAATGTCGCTAACCGATCCATTGCAACGATTAGAGAAAAAAAGAGAAAACACGCTATAGTATATAGCCCATACTGGACACTGGACACCATTGTTACGTACAACACTTTGCACGATTGCATTAATTTATTCAGAACACTGATATAGCGCCAAGAGATCTACGCGAAGACAATTCTAGTCCAACCCCACCCCACCCCGACAATGGAGCAGTTTTCAACTGCTTGTTAAAAATGTAGGGCCTATCTATAGAGTCCTTGGTTAAGAGAACACGCAGATATACGAAGAAAGTGTCCTCTAGGTACACGGCTGAAAAGACACGACGTTGCATATAATTACAAGAGATTAAATGGACTACAAAGAGAGGAACAGATGATGCATCTCAAGACGCCGAATATCGCCTTCCGTGATCACACAAACCTCAGACGAGGCAGCAGAGCAGCTCTCTAAGTGGCAAAAGACATTCCTTTCTGGTACCGTATAATTAGGGAAATCGATATGTCGCATGCGCATGCGCAGTGTGCAGGGTCGAGTTCTCCCATAGACATCTTGCGTTTATAGGCTACTGAGTCTATGAGAATATATTGTAAGCACACAACACGCGTGACACGAACCGTTCTTTCTTTTTACATTGATTAATTTTTTTCATCCGGCAAAATTTTCTTAAAGAATCAGCATTTCAACGCTTTAAATCATCATCTAAAATCCTAAACCATTCATATCCTTCATGCTTAAAGCAACCACAACTGAACTTCATGTAGAAGTGTAGAATTAGGTCGTTGAGATGTCGAACCCGCTTATTCACAAACCGAATAAATTAATAATTACCATATTCACCACACTAAGGAAGAGGCAGCCATGCAGTTGGACACGTTTCGAAATGACAACAACAAACCTAGCACTGCGCGCATCTCTAACTGACCAAAGCGCAGCATTAAGGAAGACACACAAAACATGTCTGCCTGAAGTCACTGCAGCTGTTTCAGTCAATTCTGCTTCTATTAACAAATGCACGAGCAAAGCAAATGCATGAACAAAGCAAATGCATGAACAAAGCAAATGCATGAGCAAAGCAAATGCATGAGCAAAGCAAATGCATGAACAAAGCAAATGCTGCACTGTGTAGAAACTAATAGGAAATGACTCGCGGCTGACAGAAACAAGCTCAGCAAAACATCATTACGTTTTCAGAAGGGTAATTTCCTGAGCGAGAACAACCCACGTGACAGTAAAGGCTTTCAGTCCTTGTTAGAACGAAGCGGGGTATATATGCATAATATATGAGGAGGAGGAGGACGAATAGGCAGTAAAGACCGTCTGGCAATCGTATCTTCAAGGATAGGCTATTGAGCATAGATATGATATCCATGGGATAGAGATAGTAAAAACGAAATTCTTTATTGAAACAAACCGGTTGACAAACGCAACCGGTTGCAGTGTAGGGTACAGTTATGCAATTGAAACAATTCAAAAGAACGCAAATGACAGAAGACACAAATCTTAACTACTACGGTAACAGAACAGACGGCCTGCAATAGCAGCCTATAAAGCACGTCCGATATACGTAACTCGAATTCGGGTCCGCTGAGTTCCATGCCACTGTGTTATCCAAGGCGCTACCAGGGGGACCCAGTGACATTACCGCATGATTCCAATTTAAAACGATTCTAGCAGTGAGCAGCAATAAGAAAGGGTCAGAGAAAGGAAAGGGTTAATTGAGACTGAATATACAGCGGAAGTACGATGTGGCTGGAGTACCAGCTAACAGCATAGAATGTGTCGATGGAATGAGCCGAATCAGCTCAGCTGGATCCCATACTATAGTGCCGCCGGACCAATGAAGACCCGAGTTCTAGCCATAGCCGTTCTTGCTCGAAAAGCAAGTGAGCTCAGTGGACGAAAATACGAATCTGAAGAAGTCAGCATAATTATTTGTGAGAAAGAGAGAGAGAAAGTCAGAGAGAATGAGAGAGTTATAAGAAAAAAAGAGACAGTTCAGATCCCGCGGTCACATTGACTCCCCGATTTATCAGAAAATTTGGCCCCAACGGTAGAGAGAGAGAGAGAGAAGACAGAGACGGAGAAGACAGAGACAGAGACAAAGACAAAGGCACGCACAAAGACAGTGATTGAAAAAGCGATATATATATATATATATATATATATATATATATTCGGGCCTACTTAGAAAAATAAATAGTAACCAGAGGAAATGGAAGATAATGCACAAGCGCACACACACATACACAAACACACACACACACACATTTAGCCATCCATGCATGGATGGCTAAATGTGTGTGTGTGTGTGTTTGTGTATGTGTGTGTGCGCTTGTGCGTGTGTGGGCTAGCGATAGAAAGAGACCCAGCATTAAGCTTTTGAGTGAATATCTTCATCAATAAGTGTATTAAAAATGTATTCTGTACATGTATGGCGTCGGTTGTGGATCAACATAATATGGGGCGAAGTAACGTTTTTTTATAATAGATATGATGTGCGGTGTACACGCATAGCAGCAGCAGAGCTGCAATATTGGATTAGGAGGAAGAGGAGGAGGAGGACGAGGAGAAGGAAGAAGAAGAGGAGGAGGAGGAAAAAGAGGAGGACGAGGTGGAGGAAGAGGAGAAGGAGGAAAAAGAGGAGGACGAGGAGGGGTGGAAGAAGAGGAGGAAGAGGAGGAGGACGACCACGAGGAGGAGGAGGACGAGAAGGAGTAGGAGGAGGAATAAGAGGAGAACGAGGACGAGGTGGATGAAGATGAGGACTAGAAGGAGGAAGAGGATGAGGATGGGTGGAGGAGGAGGAGGAGGAGGAGGAGGAGGAGGAGGAGCAAGAGGAGGAGAGAAGGACTTTGTACGCCATGACTTCTCTGTGTATTGATTCTAATGACGTATATACACCGTGAGTCAAAAAAAACTAAGCCAAATTGTTTTGCATATATCTCTAATGCCTGATAACATATCACGCTAAAATTTTCCAAATATTTAGGGAAGTGGACCAAGAATATGATTCCAAAATTTCAAGAGATAAACTTGAACGGATGAAAAGATATGAATCTTTCAACTTCGTATACCGAAATTGCAGTTTACAAGCAATTTTCTGCCAGATTCAGTAAAAAGTAAGCTAAACTGTTTTTCTTATACATGTATCTCCAATGCCTGATAATTAATCATGCCAAATTTTTCCAGATTTTTTTGAGGATTGAACCAAGAATAGGATTCCAAAATATCATGTCACAAATTTTAACGGAGAGAAAGATATGAATATTTCAACTTCATCTCCAGAAATTTCTGTTTTCAGCAAGTCTGCTATGGTGTTCGTTGCGGTTTCGATGCTTGATAGTTCCCAATTTTGGTCTTCATGGATCCTGGAGTAAAATTAACGGAGTATATTATCGCAATATTCTGCTGTCACAACATCTTCCAACTGTTATCAGAAATCTATAGCACCAGAAGGCTGTTTTCTTTTTCAACAGAATAGCGCCAGCCCACAGAGCCAAGGAAACCATGGAAATGCTGACAAAAGAGACGCCAGACTTCCTTTCTCCCTCATTATGGCCTCCAAACCGCCCATATTTGAATCCTGTCGACTATAAAGTGTGGAGCGTGATGCAAGACCGAGTCTACCAGACAAAAATCTATGATATAAACGATCTGAAGCAACCAACGCTTGTTGGAAGTGTTGGAAGGCCTGGACCAGAGGATAATTGACGATGCTGTTGCGTAATGCATGGCGCCAGCGCTTCCAGGCTTGCGTGCAAGCAAGAGGAGGACATTTTGACCATCGTAATTAAATAATCAAACCATACTGTTAGGGTCATATTGTTAGTTCAATTCTCTACATATCTGGAAAATTATACAATGATTAATCATCAGGCTTTAGAGATATAGGGAAACATTTTATTGAATGTAACAGAAAATTGCTTGTAAACTGAAATTTCGTTATATGAAGTTTAAATATTCATATCTTTTTATCCGTTTAACTTTGCCTCATGAAATTTTGGAATCATATTCTTGGTCCACTTTTCTAAATATTTGGAAAATTTTAGCGTGATATGTTATCAGGCATTAGAGATATATGAAAAACAATTTGGCTTAGTTTTTTTTGACTCACGGTGTATATGACATGGAAACAGCAGCAACAATGTTATCTGCTCGGCAATGTTAAAGGGCCTATACAACCTGTCAACCTTTCCGTTTCCTATCTGTCTCTTCATATCTGTCAATCTCTGTCTGTCTGTCTGTTTATCTGTCTGTCTGCTTATCTGCATGTCCATCTGTCTGTCCTTCTATCTATTCATAGCTATAGCGATTTATCTGCTTGCAATATGTCGATCTGTCGATACCAATCTACATCATGACACATGCACTAAACTGTTTATAATATCAAAATCTATCTAGCAATCGATTAATCCGTCCGTCCATCCATCCATCCATCCATTTATCCATCCCTCCATCCATCCATTCATTAATTCATCCATCCATCCATCCATTTATCCATCCATCCATTTATCCATCCATCCATTTATCCATCCAACCATCCATCCATCCATCCATCCATCCATCCATCCATCCATCCATCCATCCATCCATCCATCCATCCATCCATCCATCCATCCATCCATCCATCCATCCATCCATCCATCCATCCATCCATCCATCCATCCATCCATCCATCCATCTATCTATCTATCTATCTATCTATCTATCTATCTATCTATCTATCTATCTATCTATCTATCTATCTATCTATCTATCTATCTATCTATCTATCTATCTATCTATCTATCTATCTATCTATCTATCTATCTATCTATCTATCTATCTATCTATCTATCTATCTATCTATCTATCTATCTATCTATCTATCTATCTAACTAACTAACTAACTAACTAACTAACTATCTATCTATTTATCTATCTATCTATCTAACTATCTATACATCTATGTATCCATCTATCCATCTATATATCTATCTAGCCATCTAGCCATCTATCCATCTATCTATCTATCTATCCATCTATCCATCCATCCGTCTATCTATTTATCTATCTATCTATCTATCTATCTATTTATCTATCTATCTATCTATCTATCTATCTATCTATCTATTTATCTATCTATCCTTCCAGCCATCCAGCCATCTAGCCATCCATATATATTTACAATTGTATATAATTATATATATATCACATATCAGTAGATGGATATCATTGCTTGCCATGGATCGGCGCATGCAGTTGGCCAGTATGATACCAGAAGCGTGTTGTTTGGTCAGCATCTAATGAGATATCGCTCATGATTTATCCAGCGCTACATATTTGCTGTTTTCGCTGCTTCGAATGGACGGGGAGGAGGGGGAGGCAAGGGCCGAGGGGACTCTGCCGAGGGGGACTCTGCCGAGGGGGCTATATGCGCCTCCTTCGTTTGGGGACTTTATTAAAACCAATATGATGCTCGGTTCGCTGTCAGTTGGGAAACAACGAACCGACAGAAAACAGGACTTAACAAAAATGCAGTCACGATCTTTGACAACTGCAGTATCACAGAAACAAATCATCGATTCATTGATTGATTGGTTTATTGGTTCGTTGGCTAAGTGATTGATTTATTGATTTCTTAAATAATTAATTGACTCAGTGTACATCTGATCCGTTTAAGTGCTCAGCATAAATGGGTCACTGAATACGTGTTTTATGACTAGGCATATATGCCTGAGTGTGTGGTTTGAGAAAAAGTACCCCTAAGCCTAATAAGGTTTATTGACGACATCGTGGCTAGAAGTAAAAATTATAAATCAAGTCCTACGGGCTTAAAGGCAATTAATATTTACAAATACATGTAGGCTACGAAACCCAAATTTCAACAGACTCTTTGAAACACAACTAAAGTTATCGCACTTTTAGTGAGTCCACCCACTGTTTTTACTGACGATCTAGAAACCTAACGCAACAGAAAGTAGCAACAGAAAGTAGCAAGAACTATTTCACTAAGTCACATCTCAAAATAGGTGAATAAGTTGCTATCGCTCTTCAACCGTTTTGTCTGCAAAGTCATCTGCGACTCTTTGACCTGTCTATGAAAATGGAATGTTCAGGAAGAATTCCAGTTATATATATACAGTGGATTGAAGATCGATGATCTTTTTGTTGATGCGACTCGTCATCATTCTCGGTGCTCAACACAATAGCAATCGAAGACAACAGAGGAAGACAGATGCAAATGCCAACTATTGTCTGGCGGATAGTCTTTGTATCTGTCGCTTATTATGAAGAGCATCTTCAGATTCGCAGACACGAATAAACTATTGTTTACACACCGTGAGGATTGTAGCTATTCAGACTACTCTTCCAGAAGCCGATCAGTCGATTGTCGAGCATCTTAGCAAGACAGTTAATCTAACAGTTGTCTTAACAATACGTAACTATTACACTTAAGACTACATGTATGCAGACCTACAAATGGCTATAAGTTTAGACCTATGTCCAAAAAGCAAGACAGCTATAAAAAATTGTGTTAGGGGTTTCCTCGTAGGTCAATAAACAACGATTGTCTTAACAAAATGAAGCAGACCTACAGCGTCTGCATAATTTTAATCAAACACATAACCCTTTATTTATGTAACTGAACCGCTACAAGAAACTACATCATTAAACTTCTTCGCTCAATGAACATTTTTAGTTGATCAGCCTTGCTGATTCTGTTGGACATAAATCATGGCGGACACCATAATTTCCTTATTGTCTGCTTTTAATGTGAACTGCCGATGACGTCACGTAAACATCGATGCTGCTCTTCCACCCACCTACTCTGTATAACAGCAACCTGTCCCTGACGACGTTAGAAACGGGTCTGTGTGTGTACTTCGGGCTTAACGACACTTTTTCATTTCGAAGATGATTAGTGTCGGAGGCAGAGTATACAACCTCTCTCAATCCGCGTTTATATTTCGGCCGAGCCACCCGCAGTAAAGATTCGAGAAATTAATCTCTGATAAACCGACCGACCGGGAATCGAACCTGCAGGGCCGTCGGCGTGCATGCGAGCGGGCTACCAACCCACTCGGCCACTCAGGATCTCTGAAACGGGTCTTCGAAACCGATTGCCTATATTATATGAGACGAGCAAAGCACTTGCATGTCGCAGGCTATACATCTATATTGGTGGTCATCAACGAAGGTGTGAGGACGAGCAGCATTGGCGGCTTAGGCGAACACCTTCAGCAAAACGAACCAGTAAAAGACGTCTGCAAAATAATGGAGGAGAAACCACGCTCAATATATTGGACTCTGCGTTCGCTTTTATTCTTCATGTTGACGACAGTTTTATGGCTATAAATAAAACATCAAAAATTGTGAATTCAGTTTTCTGCCATACTCGCTATAGGATCGAACTTATTAGAGAGGGGGGGCTTATAGATGTCATACTGATGGCTAAAACTGATAATTTTCAAGTCTCGTTGAAGCTTTCGTTTGTGAGGTCATTAAAATGAAATATGCTTCATAAAATGTTCAGAGACGCATTCACAATTGCACACGCGTTATCATGGACCGCATAGAGGCTTAGCCTATGCATAAATATGTATAAATATAGGAACGTGGACATTTATATATAAACTATACATACATGTAAATGCCTACTTGCATGCATATAGGCTATATATATATATATATAAATATATATATATTTTTCTTTATAGGCTAGACAAGATGCTAATCATATGGTATGCGCGGCCTTTCTTCGTTGCGCCGATCGACCAAGTCGTTATACGCATCGTTAAATGCTGGATGCATTAGATGGATGGCGATCTAAAAGTGAAATATTGATAAGATGTCCTACGACGATTTCAGCAGTTGGCCAAATAGCACGAAGGAGTTAGAAAAAGACTCGTCGGGGAAGGCTATAAAACAAGGGCGGATAGTGTGTGCCATTGATTTGGTTTAAGTCTTCTCAAGGAAAGTTCTCGATTAATATCACGCTGTAGCCTATAGGCAGTTCGGAATCGTCTCAACATTTAAGCAGAATCTCTCTCCTATCTACGCTACAAAGTCATCGACCTTTACTTAATATCGTCCTCTATTTTGGTTTTCATTTAATTCTGATTAGAATAATTCAATATAAAAATAAATGACATTTACGTTTTCTTTCCGTTCGGCTAGATATGAAATAAATTCTGTAATGGCAAATGCCACGCTGCATAATTTGATAATGTCGTTCGTTTGTTGAACGCGCATACATGTATGCCATCAGAACGAGGCTGAGAGGTTAATTGCGTGCTTACATAATTAAGGAAATAATGTTCCTGATCATGGACATTGCGCTGGTAGACGAGTTGCATGTATACATGTATAGCTTTCGAGATATTTGCTCAAAGCCAATTCATATTGATTATTTTAACGAGATGCCAGATATAGCACGAGGGTTTCTAAATCCATCTAACGTTGAATAATTATCTCTTCCCCTTCATTTATTGGTACTGGCTTCCTGCTGCATCCTGCTTTAGTCTCAGTCCGTCTGTGATCATGATCAGTGTGGCTTAATTAGTTTGACTTTCTGTTGCCCATGGCACGTCATAAGATTTGCTCTTTTTCTAGTAGAAGAATCTCTAGTCTATCCTCCTCCTCCTACTCCTCATCATCATCATCATCAACGTCGTCGTCGTCGTCGTCAACTTCAACCGGTGGTAGATTAGATTACTATGTTAGCCGGTATCAACAAAAATTAGCAAATTAATGGAATTATAATTTATTGGAATCCTGATCTGAACATGATGAAGGTCAGAGTCTCGTCTCCAACAGAAATCGGTTTATTCTGTGCTAATTCAGCATCAAACACAGAGAAGAAATTGCTTCAGTTCTATGGATTTTAATTTACCGTTCATGTTTTAGAGCAGATCAACCAGATTCTAAATTGTCATTATGACTTTAGCAGAAATGTTGCTTTGTAGGCTTATCATCAGAGACGTAATGCCTTCCATAGACTAAATCATTGATCAGGAATAAGAACTATCATTAGGTAAACGTCTTCCATGTGGTATAGAGACGCTGCATGAGTCTTTAAAAATTGCTGTTAGCTAAGGAACATAATTATTTTTTAAAATAATAAATTGTTAAATCTTGAGATGGCACAAGTCTCTATAATATGAATTGCTTCTTTCAGTGACCCTCGCGTAATTATTCTTCATCATTAATAAGAGAATGAGAGAACGCTCTGCTCTTCCGGTCCAACAGTCTTCTTCTTCTTTGTCTGTTGCCCGCGCAGACAACCAGCCACACTGCATCTGGCACAAGCACTCTACTACGTAACACCTGCCTTCGATTGGTCACGTGACTGTCTTCGTCACAAAGGATTTCATTTCCGGTTAATTGTTCGCTGCTTCTGAACGGCACAGGATGCTGAATAAAACAATTACGCACGCTACTAGATGCCCCGTTGCCACAATCTGCATTCTATGTGTTTCTGACCGGAGGTGGAGAAAATTGCATCGGTTAATTTAAGCTTTTTTCATTTATAGAGACTATGAAACCTGGAAAGAGATTAAAGCTGCTATAAACCAACTTGTTTACAGTTTTGTAGCATAAGTCAGTCTAGAACGACTGCGCGAAGAATGTGTTTTGAATAGTTCTAACTCAATAGGCCTAACAGTCGTACGTAGTTCAAACTCATGCTTCACTTCCTCGCATCTACAGTGTAGAAATACAGCAAAAGAGCATAATAATTATTACCGTACCTCTAGTAAATTTGCTGCACGAACGTAGACGCATGACTACATAATAGGTCACTGCAGTGCAAACAACTCAAAGTATATCACTGACGTCAGCTATGTCACAATGAGCAATGAAGTATAGCCTACCATTCATATCCGGTGACATCTATTCATGTCGTTCTTCCTAATTCCTAAGACTTTTTTCTTTCCCTCTTCGCTTTCTTCCATCTTCCTTCATTCGTTCTGTGATTTCGCCATTAATCCATCCTGCGCTCGTTCCTTCCTATCCATTTCGTTTCGGTTCCTTTCTTCTTACTCGTCTCTCTGTCGCTGTGTTCTCCTTCCTTCCTTCCTTCCATCCTTCCTTCTTTCCATCCTTCCTTCCTTCCATCCTTCTTTCCTTTGATCCTTCCTTCCTTCACTCCCTTCTTCTTCATCCAACATCTCACTTCGTTCCATTCCTAATCTGCACTTCGTCATGAGAGTGAAACGAACAGAGTCAATAGCCAACGGATGGAGAGAGGAACATGTAGGGATGATGGAGAAGGAGGAGGCATTTGCCGTGTATACAGGAATTGCTTTAGCGCATTTAATAGCTGAACATAACGATGTTTCTCTCGTGACGACAACGAGACTCCCGACATCTCATATAAAATTCGCTACCTCCCTCTCTCTCTCTCTCTCTCTCTCTCTCTCTCTCTCTCTCTCTCTCTCTCTCTTTCTCTCTCTCTTTCTCTCTCTCTGCCTCCCTCCCTCCCTTTCTCTCTCTCTCTCTCTCTCTCTCTCTCTCTCTCTCTCTCTCTCTCTCTCTCTCTCTCTCTCTATCTCTCTCTCTCTTTCTCTCTCTCTGCCTCCCTCCCTCCCTCCCTTTCTCTCTCTCTCTCTCTCTCTCTCTTTCTCTCTCTCTGCCTCCCTCCCTCTCTCTCTCTCTCTCTCTCTCTCTCTCTCTCTCTCTGTGCCTGTCTGTTCCTTGCTTTCCCTTGCTGTCCCTCGCTGTCTCTTTGTCTGTGACTGCTCCTGCCTCCCTGATGCTCCATTGCAGCTGAGTCATAATAACCCGCTGCAGTCTGCAGCATCAGCCGCACTGTGAAAGAAAACTAAATGAGCGCGTGGATGGATGAAACCATAGGAGCAATGGATGCTGAAGGGATGCTGTGGCTGCTGCTGCTGCTGCTGCTGCTGATGTAACCGCCGCATCTGTGGTCACTGAGGCTGTTGGCTGACCTCCGCTGCTTTCGATCGTTTTTAGTGTTGGGACAAACGGGCGAATAGACGGACGAACGGACAGAAGGAAAGAAGGAAGGAAAGAAGAAAGGAAGGAAAGAAGGAAAAAAGGAAAGAAGGAAGGAAAGAAGGAAGGAAAGAAGGAAGGAAGGAAAGAAGGAAGGAAAGAAGGAAGGAAGGAAAGAAGTAAAGAAGGAAAGAAGGAAGGGAGGAACAGACGGATGGAAATATGTCGATGCGATCTA
>OX243812.1:40165703-40175703 GCA_945859605.1 Lumbricus rubellus
CTAAAGCTGTTGGGAAACAGGTTTTGAGAACAGGGTTGCAGATTGCCAACGATGTAGCTGATGGGGAGCAGTTCATCGATGCTACAAAAAGGCGAATTCCTGAAGGTATAAAAGCATTTACATCTTCCAATGATTTCAAAACGCAAAGTGGGAGTGGTAGGAGAAGACGTAAAAGATCGTTGAAAAGAAATATCAAGAGAATCAAAGAAGACATATTCGGCAAAGTTTAAAATAATGGCGTTCGTTCATCCACAGTCTTGCGAATGTACGAAGAGCGAATTGGATCTGTTTAGCGTGCCTCCCACGCAGACCAGTATTGAAACTGGGTCGTACGTAGAGTATAATCCAATAGCTACAATTTCGCAAGGAACACCTATTGAATTTAGTATTACTGGAGCTGGACAGGACTATTTGGACTTGTCGAATACACAGCTTTATGTTAGAGCGAGCATAGTAAGAGCAAACAACGATGCCACTGATGTTGGCGACGACGTTGGTCCTATCAATCTCTTCCTGCACAGCTTGTTTTCTGAAGTCGACATTACATTAAATGATACATTGGTTACTTCTTCGAACAACACATATGCTTATCGTAGCTATCTGGAAACCATTCTCAGTTATGGAAATGCTGCAAAAACTTCACAACTCACCTCGGCATTGTTTTACAAGGATGTTGCAACACATATGGAAGATTCCAACCCACACGATGCTAATATTAGGAATGATGGATTTCAAAAACGTAGTGCATTGACCGGGGAAGGACGCGTGGTCGATATGGTTGGTGGAATTCACAGCGATCTCTTTTTCCAAGAGCGCTTTCTCCCCAATGATATCAATATAAAAATCCGTCTCGTAAGAAATAAAGATCCATTCTGCTTGATGTCATCCGTGCAGGGTGCAGCATATAAGGTGAAAATCTTGGAGTGCAAGCTATACGTTAGAAAAGTAAAGTTAAGTCCCTCCGTGTTTCTAGCCCACGCCAAAGCATTGGAGATTGGAAATTTGAAATTTCCCATTCGAAGAGCGGTTTGCAAGACTTTTACGGTACCTCGTGGAAATCTTGACGCGACTCAGGAGAGTCTGTTCTCCGGTCAGATACCCACCAGAATAGTTATCGGTTGTGTTGACAACGACGCCTTTAACGGAACCTATACGAAAAATCCGTTCAACTTCAAACATATGAATCTTACACAGCTAAAAGTATACTTGGATGGCCAGCAACAGTCGATAAAACCGTTGGAAACCAATTTCGCCAATAACCAGTTTGTAAATGCCTATGCTTCACTTTTTATGGGCACCGGTAAATGGATGCGTGACGAAGGCAATCAGATAAGCAGAGAAGATTTTTCAGGTTGTTACGCTCTTTACGCTTTTGACTTGACACCCGATTTAGCCGAGGGTGGACATTTTAATCTCATCAAGCCGGGGAATATTCGCGTTGATATGAAATTCGCACAAGCATTGGATAGAACCATAAACGTCATCGCATTTGCCGAATTTGAAAATATTCTTGAAATCGACAGATCCAGAAACGTCATTTTCGATTATACCAATTGAAGATGGAGAGTGATATGATAGAAGCGATACTACGAGGAGATGCAAAGTGTTCTACCATGTTTCTGGGTGTATTTGCATGCGATCGCCTACCATCAACTTTGGACACAAGACGTCCTTCAATACTCGTCTGTAATACGGACACGTATGGTAATCCTGGGAAACATTGGATCGTTATCTACATAGAAAGTTCGTTGTACGGTGAATACTTTGACTCCTTGGGAGAGCCTCCGCAAGCACCATTCAGAACGTTTCTACATAAACATTGTGCACGTTGGATTTTCACGGACAGACAGTTACAAAGTGTAGTTAGTCGTTTTTGCGGACATTACTGCATACTTTATTGTTTGCATAGAGCTAGAGGAAAAAATATTAATGCTGTAGCGAACATGCTAACTTTTGACACTGGTCTCAATGATTATTTAGTTCATAAATTCGTTTGCACTGCATAAAAATAAAGTTTGATGAAATTTACACATGACTTGTTTTCGTACATTTACTTACTTACATGTTTTTCTATGCAAAAAGTTGAAAAGGTTGGAAAATTTTTAAGTGACATGCACTTTTGCATTTGAACTCTTCCACTTATAAAAATCAGGAACTTTAAATTATGCTAAAAATTTCACAACTATATGAACCAACACCTGTGGTTATACAAATACTTACAATAATTTTGGAAGAAATTGCAGATTTTTACTGTATGACAATTTTTAACTTTAAATTTTGGTAAACGTTTTCACACACATGTGTACCAATACATCTGGTTATACAAATACTTACAATCAGTTTGGAAGAAATTGCGAAATTTTAACGAATAATAATTTTTTCATGCATGTGTGCCAAAAGATATAGTTATACACTACTTAGGCTATTTATGTTTTGAAAAAATTGGATGCTGCTGCCCCCCACAACTGCTATTTACCAATGCTGCGCGCGTACAGTTTGCACACATAGCATTTTGCATGTCACAAGCTGACGGAACTATTTTTGCATAGTACGCCAGTTGCATACAACACGTTTTGTGTACCTATTGTATACCACACCTAAATCTTTAATTATAAAGTTCTTATCAGGCAAGCGTTGGTGGGTGTTGAATTTGGTCGGGGGAGTGCCAGCGGGTGGTCGGCCGCAAGCGTTGGTGGGTGTTGAATTTGGTTAGACGAGTGTCAGCGGGGGGCGGCCGGGCAGCGGCATGTCTTTCGTCCTTAATTAACAACAGATATAAGCACACATACAAAGATACAGTCAGACACATAGTCGGACAGCCATACACACACGGACAGACATACAGTCGGCCACACATACAAAGAGAAGGATATCCATACAGTCGGCCAGACAGACAAGCACACGGACAATTAATTGATTGACAGGTCACGTGACAATTTGGCGGCTTGCCATTGGCTAGCGCACAAGTAACGGCGTTGGAGGGGGGAGTTGGCCCAGTAACAACGGTCTGTTTTGGCCGAGTAACAACGGTCTTACAACTACTGGTGTATCTATTGTTTTATCTCTGTCTCTGTCTGCGTGTGTGACTGTGTGCTTGCAAGCTACTCTGCCTAATCACCTGTGTCTCTGTCTGCGTGTGTGACTGTGTGCTTGCAAGTTACTCTGCCTAATCACCTGTGTCTCTGTCTGCGTGTGTGGCTGTGTGCTTGCAAGTTACTCTGCCTAATCACCTGTGTCTCTGTCTGCGTGTGGCCCATCATAAGACAACGATGCATATTAGATGAAAAAAAACACTGCAGATCCACTCGGTTGCAGAGCCATCATACGAGTGCAAGATTTCCTTCGTCTTTTTTAAAGGCATTTTGTGGAGTACCTGAGTGCTGCCACCCTCTCAGTGATGCATGTGCTAAAAGCATATTATGGTTATAAAAAAAGTGAAAGACACACACAGACAGACATACAGACGACGGATCATATAATCATGTAAATGTGTAGGAAGTCTAAGTATAGATCAGCTCGCATGGGCGACCGTACATATATAGGCAAAGGGCATTTGTCTCCTATGAGATTAACAGCTATTTTTTTAACCGCTAGGCTTAGGCCTACTTTTTGATTCTTAACAAATTTCTTCACAATAAAACACTACCGGTAATTATAATTATATATAGGCTTGATAATGATACACAATGTAAGACTGATGAATTTTCATTAAGAAGAAAACTGTATTATATGAATGATACTCACGTTCTAAATTTCTTGCGCTTCAATTTCAAGTAGGCTACAATTTTACCGTGACCATTGTGTTTTACCCCCACCCCACCCCTCTGCAAAAACATCTGCGGGTGTTCTTGTCAACTTGGCGTTGCGTCGCATCGTTGGTTGCGCTTAGGTGAGTTTGGCATGCATAAGAACGATGTGAAGGGTGGCGTTGTTAAGCTGTGTACATTTATGTATCGACTACATGTTTATTCTTATTGATAGAGAGTATACTAGTATAGTGACTGAATAAGGAGCATTAGTGCACTGCACATTCAGTAGAGGGGACTAGGGAACGGAAGTACGCTTGATTAAAATCGCTGCACTGTGTTTCCTGTTATAGAGTTTACCTCGCCAAGGTCAAAAGGACCGACAAAAGTTTTGACTTAAAGTTACAGTTGCATGGATAAAACACGAACCTTTGTTTCAACATTGAAATCGTTGACTATTTAACAGATGTCACATAAAATATTATATGTAAGTAATCAAATTATAAGACTTCGAAGGCGGTCTTTTAGAACAATATTGCAACAACAGCGATGCTTACAATACAATACATGCATTTAAAATGTAGGGCCTAGGCCTATAGATAAAACAGGACATTATTTTAGACTAATATATAGTTTCCAAGTCATAATTCGCTTAAATGTATTGGCTAAAAAGAGAAACCCTATTGAGTTTAACGAGTCTCCTTCCAAAGTAAAGGAAGCTATAAATTAATGGAAAGGAAACGGAAACAATTTAATTACATGTGTGTGCGTGCGTGTGTGTGCGTGTGTGTGTGTGTGTGTGTGTGTGTTTGAATATGCCATGCAATACATCTGTGACTGTAAGTATAGTTCTGGACATCATCTACAAATAGACTACAATTCTATACATGAAGTGCTCTGTCGACCAATTCAAGTTGCTCCCAGATAATTATTATAATAGTCAGACATATTTTGCAATTGCAAGATAAACACAGCATGTTCAATTGTTCATCGGAAGGTGACTGATAATCAAAACAACAGGACAGGTCTTCATCGGCAGGCGTTCGCACACCCGTAGAACATAGCCGACGTCCAAAAAGTCTCGCCACCATTTATTACTACACCTATGTGAATTATGAATGATGGCATTGCAGACAAGTAGTTCAGAGGTTGCAACTGACAGTAACTGTTATGACCAACGTGTCTGGGGCAACGTTGACCACGTTGTCTGTTTATGTACAGTGTCTACTGTCTACAGGCTTCACAGTGTCTACACTATAGTGTAGAGTGTAGACAGTAGACACTGCACATAAATAATAAAATGCTAGTACTGCTACTGCTGGACGTGTGTGTGTCCGTCTCTCACTATCTCACTCATATTGCAGGCGTCACTATGCAGTAGGAGCATTTATCTTCGTTGTGCAGGTCGCACGTGCGCTGCAATGAAGACCACATCAGCTTCTCGTTCGTGCAGCAGCATTGATAAATCCATAACAACCCACGGATCGCTGCAGACAATAGAAAGAGTCAGGGTGCGATTTTATGGTCATGACGGTGCATTATAAAGAAGAGTCAGGGTGCGATTTTATGGTCATGACGGTGCATTATAAAGAAGAGTCAGGAGTGCAGGCCAACGACTTTATGGTGTGACGGTTTATTGCGATGCTGATATCGCATCCAAGTCAGTCCATAAAAATTATATCGGACGAGCTCGATAACAGCGATAAGAAATGTCTACGAATAATATTATGACCGAAAGAGCAGAGGAATAATCGGGTCTATCTCTGAAGCACAGTGTACTCAACTGTTCGAGAATTATGAGGTGATTTTGCACAACAATTGTTCATTCGACAAAGTTATTCTAAAGTAGGGTGACCATACATCCAGGTTTCCGGGCCATGTCACGGTTTGTTGTGTTGCGTCCCGGTGTCCCGACGACTTGGGTAAAAGGGAAATTTTGTCCCGGTTTCTGACAAGAAGGGAAAGTATGGCCTAATTGTCAACTTGGATCCTGAAAGCGTCCGTTCATTGTAACCTTTAAAAAAGTTGTAATGAAGTCAAGTTACCAATTTAGGCTTAGGCTATATGAAATTTTAAAGGTTGTAGGCTACTGTAGTGTGGACGCTGTATATAAATAACATGCTAGTAGCCCAGTACTGCTACTGCTGCGGCTCACTGATTCAATTGTAAAATATTGCTGCGGCCTGCCGATGCTAACTCTAACGTTCTAACCTATTAGGGACAGTTTGCTTTATATTAATTTAAAGACTGCCTAAATAATACAAATCCAGAAAACTAAAGCTCGAAAGCAAAGAAGTCGAAGTTAGCCACAGAATCTTATTTCATTTTCCAAATCGATACCGGTGCCTTTCTGGATGTAGCTCATATTCTTGAACTGTTAGTTCCATACAATGCATTTCCTTGTAGATAACGTGTGGGTTCTAAAAAGAAAGATCACGTGAACGTTTTACACACGTTTTCCAAATTATTCCCGTCTAACCACATGGCAGAATGCGTCTTAAGACATTTCTTTCATCATCTGGTTGTACATGCACGTGCATACAATTAGGCCTAGTTGGCTGGTGAAAGTAGTCATCATTCAAAACGGAGACGGCTCCATGTTTAATAATGACTGGCGTCTTCGTCCATGGCTCCAAACTGACATCGATGAATTTTTAATGCACCGAAATGGCTAAACAAACACCCATCCACCCAATCCATTCATACACCCGGTCACCAGCCACCCAATGCATTCATACACCCAGCCACCAGCCACCCAATGCATTCATACAGCCGGTCACCAGCCACCCAATCCATTTACACACCCAGCCACCAGCCACCCAATCCATTTACACACCCAGCCACCAGCCAATCCACTCAGTCACTCACTGACTCAACCAACCACCCACTCATTCATACACCAAACCACCCATCAACTAAACCACAAATCCACCAAATGAAATAAAGATTCTGACAGTGATATTTTCATTAACGGAAATAGAAATTAGAAGTAAAATTATGCAATTCCGTTAACGAGAATAAGAACGAAAATTAGGAATTATTTTGAGAACGAGAATAGAAATAGAACTGAAATACGCCTGAGAGAACTGAAATATGAATAGAAATAGGAATTATTTTAGAACGAAAATTATTACACTGTGATGATTTTTGTGATTCATTGTCTGTGCAAGTCTGTATAAACTATAAAGTCAGGCAATCCAGTTCTCAGTAATCTTCGGATATAATTTCTCCTCCCCGGGGCATATTGCCACAACTAACTAATATATTACGTTTGCTTTCTTAATCATTCAAACAAAGGGGCCCTGGTACAGGTCTAAGACATAGGATCGCTAGTCAAACAACCTGACATTGTTTAATGTGACGGATGACTGAGCACCGTTGAACAACTAACTAATATGTGTGAAAGGAAGGTAATTACAGGTGCATTTGATGTACAACCTGTATGAGGTTACGCTAGGGGAGGGGGATATTTTAACATGAGCCTATAGACACAATGCCATATCAAGCATCAGCGGCACGCATAGGGTTGAAATCGGGCTTGACATTTTGACACATCAATTCACTTGGAAATAATAATTATACTGATAGGGTAAGAGTCATAATACCTAGACTTCTATATGTACAGTAAGGATCTAACCTACCTAGATGTTTGTGGATTGGACAAATTAGAACTAAAATTATTTCAGAACTTAAATTAGAACTGAAATTATTTCAGAACTTGAATTAGAACGGAAATTATTTCAGAACTTGAATTAGAACTGAAATAGGAATTATTTTCAGAATAGAAATAGAATTAGAACTGAAATTAGAGTCTTAGAACTGAATTTGAACTGAAATTGGGAATTATTTTTAGAACTGAAATATCACTGGATTCTGAACGAACGCAAGAAAAGAAGGTCTGCATATAAGCAGACGTAGTTGGCTTTAGCACATATCCTTAGGGGTAGACCCATTTGTTTGAGCAAATGTCTGTCTACATGTATTTGACGCGATGCAAAAGCATGCACATCTCTTTTGTCTGCAGACAATGCAATCCGTTTGAGTAATGAAATTCATTTGTCACAATAATTCTGTCGCAATGCATTAGACGCTCAATGCACTCACAAGTTCACAACGACGACGATCGTCATGATGAAGTCGATGTCGCTTTCTAGGGACAAGGAATCTGCCGTCAATATTAATAATAGAAAAGCATTCGTGAGATGACAATGGACAATAGACAGCAGCTGCTGAAGCGAAGTGGATTGGAGCAATGCACCTGCGTGAGATGTGCCACGCATTTGGAAAACCTGACTATACGTGAAACAGTCGTGATACATAGAGACACGAATGTACAGAAAGAAGATACAGAGACAGACAGACAGACACAGAGTCAGAGAGAAATGTTAACTTCTATGCTGGTTTTAGTCAGTGGTGCCGCTGATTGATAGGACAACGTAATGTAGTGAAATGTAATTCTAGAAACTGTACAAAAGAGACAATTTGTAAGCTGACGATTGGTAAGAGTGTTGAATGAGGCAGAAATGAAGTATTCGTCATATAAAAATTAATGTGAATATGCACCGTTTTTATATAGCGCCCTTGTTACTTACTTGACCGTGCTCATTTCTCAATGCAGTAATCGAATAAGCGCCTTCACCACGCTGCCTGCATGTACAATAGTCACATCGTCTACACAATAGACAAGAAATCATAAGAAACGATCAAAGGAAAGACATTAAAGGAGTGCTTGGTCACTTACATACTGATGTGGTACGCAAGGACATAACGGACAGTGGCAATCAAATCGTTCAATCCTGTCAGGAGTCCCGACAGGACCAACGCATAGAAACTAAGTTACTGCTGTAGAGAAAGGGTGCGTTCCATCAATTGATTCCTTTTGTGCATTGAATGAAGAAGCACCATCTTCTGCCTTAACCTAACAGTTGCTCCGAGTCTGAGTATGAGGCTGGCTGCAGTCTATACAGGCAGATATACAGAGCAGACTATCTAATAGACACTGTTTGTATACGACCACCTCACATGGAATCCACTTTTGCTCGGTCGCTTATTTCTGTCCATGCAGGATCCGGTGATCAATGCGATTGCTGGCTGCTGCAGTGAATGAATGCGTAATTGGAAGCCATTTCGGGCACGCATTCTAAGGCTTAGAGATGCTGCAGAATGCAAATGGAAAGAGAAAGTGAGCTTTCTAGTCCTTACGCCTACTCTGTCTCTCTATCTGTCTTTCTGTCTCCGTCTTCCTCTGTCTGTCTATCGGTTTCATTCAGTGTCTCTATCTCTCTGTATCTCTATGTCTTCCTCTGTCTCTATCTCTCTGTCCATCTATGTGTCTCTTTGTCTCTCTCTCTTCTTTGTCCAGACAAAGCCCAGAAAACCGACGAGTCTATCCAGCGTCTTAAATTGGTTGAACGGCCGAGAGTGAATTCGTTGCAGCAGGCAACAATTATTGAGGCTAAATGACGAAACATTGTCTTGTATTTTTCTATGCATGTATCCGTCGATTGTACACAGACATAGTGATGAAGCAGAAGTGGGATCTGCAAATATAGAGAGCGGCGTAATGAGTGTGTATGTGAGTGAGTGAATGAGTTAGTGAGTGAGTGAGTGAGTCAGTGAGTGAGTCAGTCAGTCAGTCAGTGAATGAGTGAGTGAGTGAATGAGTGAGTGAATGAGTGAGTGAGCGAATGAGTTAGTGAGTGTTGAGTGAGTGAGTTAGTGAGTGAGTGAGTGAGTCAGTCAGTCAGTGAATGAGTGAGTGAATGAGTGAGTGAATGAGTGAGTGAGTGAATGAGTGAGTGAGTGAATGAGTTAGTGAGTGAGTCAGTGAGTTAGTCAGTCAGTCAGTCAGTGAATAAGTGAGTGAATGAGTGAGTGAATGAGTGAGTGAGCGAATGAGTTAGTGAGTGTTGAGTGAGTGAGTGAGTGAGTGAGTGAGTGAGTGAGTAAGTGAGTGAGTGAGTCAGTCAGTCAGTCAGTCAGTGAATGAGTGAGTGAGTGAGTGAGTGAGTGAGTGAATGAGTGAGTGACTGAGTGAGTGAGTGGTGAGTTGTGTTTCATCTCAAACATGACAGATACACGCTGGTGGTTTGTAGGTCGTATGCATCAATATGCAGAGCGGTCTCTCATTTCAATTGCTGTCTGTGCAAGTCGCATACAATTACAGATCAGTCCGACTCCGTCTGTTTCGTTGTCAGTCTGTCTTTCTGCATTGTCTCTTTCTTTGTATACCTGTCTCTCTGTCTCTATCTGTC
>OX243812.1:40180703-40195703 GCA_945859605.1 Lumbricus rubellus
CTCACCAGAAACTTTTGAAATTTCCACATTGCAATGACAGCATTTTAAGGTGTCATCTTATAACAAAAACCTGTACTTGTTCAGAGCCTCATGAGAAATTTTTGGAATTTCCACATTGCAATGGCAGCATTTTAAGGTGTCATCTTAACACTCATTTTAGCAGGATTGTGTCACATATTATAATAGTAAATATTTACTATAACCATATAATAGTAAATAATATTACGGTATATTATATTATAACAGTTAATGTAATATGCGATGATGTAGCCTAAGCAGCAGCTAAAACTATTACCATTTTGCCAAATTTTTCTGGAGGGATGTCATCTCTGTTTTTAGTTAGACAAATATAGTGTTTACACAAACATATACAGTAAGTTATACTCATTGCAACATGATAGTATCATATATTATGTTAGTAAAATTAATAATGTCATTATTTATAATCATAATTGTAATAGTAAATAATATCACCGTATATTATAACACTTCATGTAAAACAATGATGAAAACAGTAAAAAAAATATCATTTTGTCAAATTTTTCTGGGGGGGGAATGTCAATCCTGGGGGAACTTCCCCCCCCCAGAGACATCTAGATTAAACACTGATCTGTGATAAATCATAAAAGTAGGCTATTGGCGATGCACATGAGATGCAAATAAAATATTTTAAAAATCGCGATAGGCCTGTAGCCACTGTATAGGCCTACTCGCTGCGGTAATGAAAAAGTAGGCCCATCGGTCATACCAATAAAGTTAAGTTACGGCGTTACTGTATTGAAAATAATTAGTTAAATGTTGATGATGCTGCTGCCCCGGATGATGATGCTGATGACGTCAATGACGACTGCTATCTGCTATCTCCTTTACTACAATTATTGTTATTAGCCTATTCAACCCTATTGTTATCGTGTTTCATTGATTTCATTGCGCTCATTAATTTCATTGCACTAATTCATTTTGGTTATGAGAGGACTTTAGATGATTATGACCGTAATCTGTCGTTTTCCATGTTCAGAGAGATTAATCACGATGCGGAGGCTATCAAGCTGATTAATATGCTAAAGAACCGCTCGGACAGTCGCGTGCGACCAGGCATTTACGGTAAGTACCGCAAAATTGGAAGAGCATTTACGGTAAGCGTTGTAGATTCGGCGATTTCAGATGATGTGCAGTGATCGCGGAAACTGACCGCGCAATGTACATTGCAGAGTAAAATCGCAGTATGATGATAATTATAACGATGATGATGATGATGATGATGATGATGATGATGATGATGACGATGACGATGACGATGACGATGACGATGACGATGACGATGACGATGACGATGACGATGACGATGACGATGACGATGACGATGACGATGACGATGACGATGACGATGACGATGACGATGATAATGATGATAATGATGATGATGAAGATGGTGATGACAACTACGATAGCAGCCTCATTAAACTCATCGAAACCATTCATAGTTTAACCCAACCACTTGTTACAAGCGTTGGAATGGCACCGGATGAGGAGACTGCAGGATGAGGATGCAGGAGAGAAGATGCCATTGGTTGTCTTTGTCTCAGTTGATAATGATCGCCAGTCCAGATAATAATTGGCATCTCGTTTTGGCAGCGGATAATGTTTCAGACGGTCGTGGTCCGATCGAGTGAAGCAATGCGTCAGAAATCTTGTTAGTCATCTCTGTCTCTCTCTCTGTCTCTGTGTCTCTCTCTCTCTCTCTCTCTCTTTCTCTCTCTCTCTCTCTATCTCTCTCTCTTTCTCTCTCTCTCTCTCTGTCTCTCTCTCTGTCTCTCTCTCTGTCTCTCTCTGTCTCTCTCTCTGTCTCTCTCTGTCTGTCTGTCTGTCTCTCTCTGTCTTTCTTTCTGTCTGTCTTTCTGTCTGTCTCTCTTTATTTCTCTTTCTGCTAGCAGGAACATTGCACAATGAGTCCATATTGTGTCTCAGGTCAGACGGCCAAGTCATTGGCTTCTCTTCGTTCAATAGCTTTTGAGCCGCTGCTGCAACAAATCTAAATCAGGATTATCTCATCGTGTCCGTGGAAGGATGGGATTGCTGTTCTCATCCCAGGAGATTGGATTCGTTTCGGCCGATGGTTCCCTGTTGTGCGTGTGTATGTGTGTGCGTGCGTGCGTGTGTCTGTGTGTATGTGTGTAGGTGTCTCTGTGTGTATGTGTGTGTGTGCGTGTGTGTATGTCTCAATTTGTCTCTGTTTCTTTTCGTTCGTCTGTGTTTCTGACCGCACAGCCTGTCCGTCGTTAACGATCCATGCTGCAGTTCTTAAATACTGTGCAACAGAAAGAAGACGAATAATTTTTTCACGTCTCTTTAAGACAGGCACATGTATATATACATGTATATATACATATATATATCATCATCATCATCATCATCATCATCATCATCATCAATATCCTTAGGCTCATTGCCCGTAGGAGTCCGATGCCACTCTCTGTCTGAGTCTGTCTCGTGCCATGTTGCCCAGCTTCAACCGGTCCGGTCAGCAGGTCTGCCCCATACCATTAACATCTTGGAGCAGCTAGACCACCTTGTCTGATTGAAGAGAATCGTGAAAAAGAGGCACGAAGGACAACGTGGGTCAATGCCCGTTGTGTCCCGCGCTCTCTCCCCCGACCCTCTCCATCGGTCTGTCCTGACCGACCTGTGCATGTCTGCTTCACATCAGGACACCTTGAAGCATCTGAGTAGCTATGTTACTTGTGTCGTGGTTTTGGCGGATTACAATCGTCTTGGTTTTTCACTGCCAGCGTATCGCCACCCATCTGGCAAACCTTCCTCATTTTGTCCGGGCTTAGGACCGGCACAGGGACGTTGATGGTTCCCTGTGGCAGAGGATGGATGCAGTTTAACGTCGTGCCCAGGACAATATATATATATACACACATATATACATATATATACATAATTATATACATATTATACGCAAATAATTATATTGATAGAGAAAGAATGCTTATGTTGATTGGAGTAACTACTTGTGAACAGACGAATGGAGTGTATTATAGTATAAGGAATGATGGGATTGGAGGTGTGAAGGAATATATATATATATATATAATATTATATATATGCATAGACCTATTATGTAAGCCTATAAATAATGGAACATTAATTATAGTGCTTTCGTGATATATAAGGCGTTATATAGGCCTAAGTGGTTATATAGGTCTAAGCATAGGCGTAGGGGACATTTCAGGAGTGGGGGGGGGGCAAAAGTTTAACTTTTGCCCGAAAAATTTTTTTTTTCTGTCCGGCTGAAAATTCCCGTAACTTTTGACTTTTTCCGCCCGAAAAAATCTGACGACCTTTTTTTTTTTAGTCATCCGGTCGAAATTCCGAAATTTCTTAATACATTTTTTTACTTTTCCCGGGATGCTTGCCCGAAAAACCAGACTTGCCCGAAATTTGGGGGGGCATTTGCCCCCCCCCCCTGGACCCCCATCTCCTACGCCTATGGGTCTAAGGCTTATATAGTATACATACCGTACATGGAAAGAAGAAGAATGAAGAATGCAAGAGAATGAACAACTGATTGCATTAAGAAGGAATGCGATTGGCGATCCGAACAAGGAGTGGACGCCGCTGTATGTAACTCCCATTTCCATATGTGTGAGAGTTTTACAGGTGTTTAGGGAATAGGAGCCTCATGGTCGGAGAGGCGATCCTTTCACATCTGATCTGGTCAACTCAGAGCGAGGCGTCACCCTCGTTGTGGCCCTTCGTACATGAATAATTAAATAGACAGCGAATTAGAGATCATCAAATAAGCATAGTAACGAAGAACAGCTGGTGAAATGTCTGAAATTTTCGTACGTCTACATGTATGCGTTATAATTATCGTAGTCAATAATAATTTTCTAATAAATAACTTCTGTGGCGCCATTGTCTGATGCACAAAACATGAATCGATGGTGCTCCAAAACCAAAGAGCAGCTGGTCAGCATCCAATGACCATAAGCTAAAAGATTGCACCTCCCTCTTTTTTTGACTTCCGTTGAATGCAAGATTAGCGAGTTAGAACTTCGAACCAACGCCTTTCTCCACGTCGTATCATTGATAGGCTAAGTTCTTAAATATAATATTATTATAGAAAAGAAAACCTATGTGCTTTTTTAAATAGATCTAATGGCAACGAAGTCCTCATATTTTCTTTCTGCAAGAAAAGAGTCGCATTCATCTCTGACAAGAATCAGCGACAGCTGCGTAATCTAGACACAACATAACGTCAAAGTCTCCTTATATATACATATTATATATATATATCATGTATATATATTTATATATAATATATTTATATATAATATTATATGCATGTTTTATGAGGCCGCCGCCATGGGAGAGAGAGAGTCTGGCTTTAGTTATTGATTAGAAAAATGGCCAACGGTTGGCCATGTGAGAGTTGCGTGATGTAAGGGTGTTCAGCATATAATGTGCCACCATTGCTCCATCTAATAAACCATGCACTCAAGATAATCACACTTTTTCTGTGCATAATAATCTAAGCAATGTATGGATGTGTTGTAGCTTTCTTTTCGTTTTGTAGGCAATTCTACGATCGTCAAAATCGACTTCTTCGTCCAGAGTCTCGGTCCACTCAACGAAATGGACATGGTGAGACAGAGAACAATGATCAACCACAAAAGTAACCTTAATCGAAATTCAACTGAAACATAATAATAATAATAATAATAATAATAATAATAATAATAATAATAATAATAATAATAATAATAATAAGAAGAAGAAGAAGAAGAAGAAGAAGAAGAAGAAGAAGAATTAGGCCTTAGTCTCAATCATGACCAATCTACCAGATGATATAATGATAATGATAATAATATTAATAATAATAAATAATAATAATAAGAAGAAGAAGAAGAAGAAGAAGAGGAGGAAGAAGAAGAATTAGGCCTTAGTCTCAATCATGACCAATCTACCAGATGTAGGATGCTATTCTGATAATAATAATAATAATAATAATAATAATAATAATAATAATAATAATACTAATAATAACTGTAAGCTAATTTAATCAGTGCACGACGATTGTCGTACAGCGACGCAGGTAGGCCAACTGCAAATTGGCGCGCGGCGTCTGGACAGGTGATTGTCTGGACAGCGCGTGATGTCTAGACGAGCGTACGTTGAGTGTACAAGGAGGGAGTGGAAGTGAAGAAGGAGTGTGGTGTGTTGAGAGCCGTTGAGATAGGCTGTAATTTGTTGTTGAGTTGCGATAGAGTAGACTGATGAAGGTAGTAGTCGTGTAGTTGTTATGATAATGCAAGTGTAGTCATTGTTGTGTTGTTGCTGATCGTTTTACTTTACATCGGATTTTGGAGTATAATAAGAAGATTTAAACACGTCGTCGTTGTTGGTTACAAAACAGTGAAAGTCTGTAGATTCTTTACCTAGCCATTTAGCTAATGAAACAGTTATCTAGGGATAGGCCTATGCTACCACGAACTTATACGAAGAAGCTTCCGAAGAGACTGATAGGAGGAGGTGATCACAAGGAGGTTATCACATTTGGTGTCGTTGCGGTGAGATAACGATCCAAGTTGCAGGAGAACGATCCTAGTTACGAACGGAGGGATTCTATCCAATCAACAGACGTTGCGGAGGAACGGACGCTGTGCATTTATCGAGGAGCCGAGCACACGGGAGAAGCAACGATACATCGAGCATCCGTACGACAGTGAGAAACGACAACACAACGACTACAAGGTAGAAAAACTTGCTTGTCTATTGAAGTGTGCATAAAGAATTGAAGTCAGTCAATTGCAAACATTTGAAGAGTAGCCTACTATTTATCGACTAGCATCAGTAAAGTAAAGAAGTAAGATGGAGAAACTTACGGAGCAAAAGCAAGCAGCTATTAAAAAGATGTCTTCGGAGAGATTAGTAAAATTATTAATTGAAGCAGGTGTAGACGCAGAAGAAGTTGAACAGATGTCGAGGGAACATTTGATGAGAACTTTGGCTGAGATTTGGGCAAAGGAAGAAGTTGAAGAAGGTGCTGTTGGAGGCGCTAAAGAAAAGCCAGTTGAGAAGCCACAGCCACCTATGTCTATAGAGGCGTTGCTACAACTCATGATGATGAGTAGACAGGAAGAGAAAGAACGTCGCCAAGAAGAGAAGGAACGTCGCCAAGAAGAGAAGGAGAAAGAGGAGCGACGGCGCCAAGAAAAGAAAGAACGTAAGCAAGAAGAGAAAGAATTGCGACAACAAGAGATAGACATGCAGAGGCGGCAGTTCCAGATACAACTAGAACAAATGAGACTCGATCGTGATGAATCAGAACGGAGACGGACGGAGTTAATGATAGAGTACGAAAAAGCAAGGAGTTGCGATGAAGAAATACGGAGACAGCAGATCGAAGACAAAAAAGCTCGTGAGGAAGAAAAGGAAAAGATGCGTTTACAAGAACTGCAAAGAGCCGAAGAGATTCGACAGGAAGAATTCCAAGCCGAAAAAGACAAGTTGGAAAAAGCAGAAAGAGAAAGAGAAGAACAGATGCAATTGGAACAAAAGAAACTTGCTATTAAAGAAGCTCAACTCCATGAGATGGCTAATGAAAAGGAGGAACGCAGAAAGCAGTTAGAACTGTTGCAGCAGAAGATTGAACAAGAAGAACTGCGTAGGATAGAAGATCAAAATAGACTGAGGAAGAAAGACGAAGACGATAGAAGAATCCGTGAGGAATCAGAACAAAATAGGCTTAGAGAAAGTGAGACAATGGTGTCAAAGATTAAGAAGATAGGTGATGCAATGAAACATGTGTTACCGAAGATGCCGTATGATATGATGGAAGTGCCATTATATTTTGAAACAGTTGAAAATGCATTCAATAGCTTCGCTGTGGAAAAGCAGTACTGGGTGAAATTGTTGTTGCCATTGATGACCCCGAGAGCGCGAACGGTATTGAATCGATTGTCATTTGAGAATTTAGATAAATACGATGCAGTGAAAGAGCATTTGTTGAAGGAATTCAAGTTAACAGCTCGTGAGTACAGGTCAAGGTTTGCAGATGCCAAGAAGACAGCCGAAGAAACGTATACGATGTTCACGGCTAGGCTGAAGAACCTGTTGAATTATTATGTCCGAAGTAGACGAGTGGACAAAGACTACGAGAAGCTGTTTGATTTGTTAGTGGCGGATAAGCTGAAAGAATGTTTACCACCAGGTCCACTGCAGTTTGTCTTAGCAAAAGAGGGCACAGAATGCTTGGAAGCTAGTAATGTTGCAGACCTCGCAGACATACATGTAAACAATCGGATTGGTGTGATGTTCCAAGACAAACCGAAATTTGAAGCATGGGGAAATAGCTCAAAGCCATTCAAGTGGAACAAGGATAGCAAAGACACCGGAAGCCAAGCCAAGAGTAATGATGCAAAGAAAGATAATTATTCTGGAAAGCAGTATTGGCAAGATAAGAAAGAGTCAACGTGGGACAGACAAGCCTACAATCGAACTCCGCCGCTGGGACGCCCAACAGAAAGTAATGCATCATACACGCCGTACAAGTGGGAGAACAATGAGCAAAGAAGTTTTATAAAGAAACGTTGCCACAACTGTCATTCTGACAAACACCTAATAAAACATTGCCAAGCACCAGGAGCGGCAAATCTGAGGAAGAACTTTAGCAGAAGTGCAGAAAATCTTCGAGTAAACCAGATACAAGTGATGAATGCACCAGACCAGTTTGAAGAATCGGACGATCGTGAAACAGAAGTGAAGTCGGTAATGAAGTGTACGCCGCAGTTCACCATACAGAAAGAAGCGATAAAGACTACTTCCATTGCAGAAATTTGTCGAGAAACAAAAAGTAAAGAGGAGTGTCAACGCATAAAGAAGATATCGTTGCAGCATGTAAATGTGGAGATACGGGGGACTGATGGGCAGCCTGTGCAAGTCGAGGCGTTGATTGACTCGGGGACCGAGATACCAGTAATCAACGAGGAACTACTGAAAGGAACGACAGTAGAAGAAATCGGCAGAGTTCATTTGCAATGTGTAGCTGGAGAGCCGATTCCAGCTAAGTTGGTGAAAATCGAAGTGCGGATGAGCGGTCGTAACGAAGGAGCAGCTACAGAGGACAGGACAATAAATATCGCGCCATATTTAACTTTAGTGTGTGCCAGCATTCCAGCGGATCTGTGCAAAGAAAACAGAGAAAAGTTCTTGCTACATCCGGAGATAATTGCAGAATTGAAAGAGATTCCACCAGTGAGTGTATTGCAAGGGGAACTACAAGCGAATGTGACTACAAGAGCACAAAGTCGGAGAGCAGAAGTCGAAGGCGGAGAAGATGAAACGATAAACGAAAGTTCGCAAGAAGATGACATGGACAGCGAAGATGAACTCAGCATTCAAGATGACGAAAGAACAACATCTGAGAACAATGAAACTGAAGAAGAGATGGCTGCATGTGAACGAAATGATAGTGAAGATTCCGGAAGCGACGCTGAACTGGAGACAAGTATGAGGGACTTGTTCACAGAGAATTCGAACGATGAAAGACAGCTGGAAGATGCGAAGAAATTCGAGGAGCAGCAGAGAAATGACGAGTCACTGAAATCGTGGTGGAGGATCGCTGAAGACAAAGGATCAGAGTTTAGCGTGGTGAATGGATTGATGTATAAGAAGCATCAAATGCTGGATCAGCTAGTGTACCAGTTGGTGTTACCGAAAGAGAGAAGAATTCAAGTAATGAAATTAGCTCACGAGTCAGTATTTGGCGGACACTTGGGAGAAGAGAAGACACGAGAGAGAATCAAGTTGTCCTTTGTCTGGCCAAAGATGCGTCGAGACGTGGTGAAATTTTGTAAGTCCTGTGAGAAGTGTCAGCTGAAGGCACGAAGTTTGGTGATGGATCGAGTGCCGATTACACCAATTCCAAGAGAAGATGTTCCATTCCGACGGATGACTATGGACGTGGTAGGCCCAATAGAACCGAAGTCAGCAGCAGGACATAAGTATTGCTTGTGCATAGTGGATTCATGTACAAGATGGCCGACAATCTTTTTGCTGAAGTCATTGACTGCTAAGGCTGTGTGCGAAGCTTTGATGAAGCTATTCATTGACGTGGGGGTGCCATCTGTGATCACCAGCGACAGAGGCACGAATTTTACAGCCAGTCTTACAAGAGAATTTTTGAAATTGATGGGATGCTGTCCACGATTCGATTCACCGGGGCATCCAGAGGCAGCCGGATTAGTCGAGAGATGGAATCAGACGTTCAAGAAGATGGTACATCATGTCATTGTGGAAAATCCAAGACAGTGGCATAAAATCATTCCGTTTACCGTATGGGCATTGAGAGAAGTTCCTAACGCAACGACAGGAGTGGCGCCATATCTGCTGGTGTATGGAAAAATGCCAAGAGGACCATTAACTATCTTAAAGGAAAGCTGGACCAAAGAAATAAATCTACCGCCAAACATTGGAGTACAACCAGCAAAGTACCTGAAGAACTTAAGAGCAGACATGGAGAAAGCTTTGATATTTGCTGAGAATTGTGCAGAGGAAAAGCAAAAACAATACGCCAGTCAGTACAACAAGAGGGCAAAGGATAAAGAATTCGAACCAGGAGAAAACGTCATCGTCCTGTATCCAACGTCAACCAATAAATTGATCTCACGATGGCATGGTCCATGTACAGTGCTACAAAGAAGGTCCAAGTATTCGTATCTGGTGGACATGAATGAAAACGGCCGACGAATCGTCCATGCCAACAAAATGAGGAAGTTCGTTGCAAGAACATTATCGTGTGGTCTCATCGTGGAAGAGGACGACGAATTCGGATCAGTGGTAGAGCTACCATTGAAAGAAGACCATGCAGAGACGACACAGAAATCGCTGCAATTGGACTATGAACAGATCGGACATCTTACGAGCGAGCAACAGAAACAGCTACTGGATGTACTGAACCGTTATGCAGACAGATTTTCGGACAAACCTGGATTATGTACATTGGTAGAACAGGAAGTGGTGCTGAACCCGAAAAATCCTAACACTTGCTAACTAATTGATTGATATTCTTTGGTTTCTACAGACAATTTATTTGTAATTTTGCTGAAATTGCTAAACCATTAACAGATTTAACTAGCAAGCAGACACCTGAGAACATTGTTTGGACTGAGGACCACCAGAAGTCTTTTGATTCTCTTAAAGAAATTGTTTTATCAAATGTGATTTTATACATGTTCGAGGTTGGCAAACCATTTAATTTGTACTGTGATAGCAGTGATTTTGCTGTGGGGGCTGTGCTGTCACAAGTGGACGATGAGGGGATAGAACGTCCCGTTTCATTTATCAGTCAGAAGCTGACAGATACCCAGAGGAGATGGGCGACGATTGAGAAGGAAGCCTATGCAATCATATGGGCTTTAAACAAATTGAAAAAAATTATTATTGGTTCCAAGATTAATGTGTTCACTGACCATAATCCTTTAGTTTATTTGACTGAGTCAATGTCGAAGTCTGCTAAGTTAGTCCGATGGTCTTTATCATTGCAAAATTTTGACATTCTGTTGAACTATAAGAAGGGAAAGCTGAATGTAGTAGCGGACTGCTTATCGAGATTGTAGTATAAGATATTTTGTGATTGCATTTAGTATAGGAATTGTTTGTATTTAGTTTAAGCATTATACGTTCGCTAATTTTTAAGATTAATTAGCTCTCTTCAAAAGAAAGGAAGGAGGTAATGTAAGCTAATTTAATCAGTGCACGACGATTGTCGTACAGCGACGCAGGTAGGCCAACTGCAAATTGGCGCGCGGCGTCTGGACAGGTGATTGTCTGGACAGCGCGTGATGTCTAGACGAGCGTACGTTGAGTGTACAAGGAGGGAGTGGAAGTGAAGAAGGAGTGTGGTGTGTTGAGAGCCGTTGAGATAGGCTGTAATAGTTGTTGTTGAGTTGCGATAGAGTAGACTGATGAAGGTAGTAGTCGTGTAGTTGTTATGATAATGCAAGTGTAGTCATTGTTGTGTTGTTGCTGATCGTTTTACTTTACATCGGATTTTGGAGTATAATAAGAAGATTTAAACACGTCGTCGTTGTTGGTTACAAAACAGTGAAAGTCTGTAGATTCTTTACCTAGCCATTTAGCTAATGAAACAGTTATCTAGGGATAGGCCTATGCTACCACGAGCTTATACGAAGAAGCTTCCGAAGAGACTGATAGGAGGAGGTGATCACAAGGAGGTTATCACAATAACAACAACAACAACTTTTACTGCGTCACCTGATGCTGAAAACAAGCATTTCCATTAGGCCTAGTCCGTAAAGGAATTTGTCATTTTTTAAGATAAATATGTTATAATAATAATTAAAATTAAAAATAATAATAATAGTAATAATAAAAAATAATACCGATAATAATAATAATAATAATAATAATAATAATAATAATAATAATAATAATAATAATAATAATAATAATAATAATAATAATAATATTAATAATAATAATAATAATAATAATAGCAATAGCAACAGCAATAGCAATAACAGAATGCTGTGAACGAGAACCCGGCCGTGATTAAGTTTTAATAGATCTATCTTAGATCCGATAGGGCCTATAATCGTTTCTACCTCGGGCGGAATAATGATAAGTCTAATAGTAGGCTCATAACAATGGAAACATTAATGACGATGATAATAATGATGATAATGATGACGACGACGGCGACGACCTCAACAACGTTGATGATGATGATAATGATGATGACGATGAAGATGATGGCAATAGCAATAACAATAATAATAGCATAACAACAACACGGAAGGACCTGATGGTCAAACCCTTGTTCCATGGCGGATGTGTGTCGTGCATTGGTACTGGACGTCACGGTAGTCGGTAACAAATATTCCGACGGCCGCATATAATTGGATCTAACTTCCGCTGTTCCACAACGAACTCGGCAGCCGTTGCATCCGAGTGGGCAGCAGATTCATAGGAAGACAAGAGAGCAAAGCAGAACAAAACAGAGCAAAGCAGAGAAAGGCAGAACAAAACAGAGCAAAACAGAACAAAACAGAACAAAACAAAACAAAACAAAACAAAGCAAAACAGAGCAAACCAGAGCAAAACAACAGAGCAAACCAAACTAGCACAGATCGAGCGGCGTTTATTTTATTCCACTTGGCTTTTGATGCAATTAACCCGATTAGCATGCAGCAGTGACCTACTTTTCATAGCTAAGTGGAGGCGATGTGTGTTTCACGTGATCGGTGACAGGAGAGAAGGATCGGGAAAGTTGCGTTGTTCAGGTGGATTGTATATAGGCCTAATACATGTATATACATGTACAGTCGGCCCATCGCAATCCAACGTTGTGGCCTTCCGCAGCATGCACTTATTCGTTCTCTGGACTTTGACGATTTCTAACCGTTCCAGATTTTATGGATCATTCCCTGGAGTTTGTACTTTTGGGAAGACAAGTTCACCAAGAGTTCACGTCTACCTCTCGGTTTTATTCCTAAAAAACCGATTACTTTGCTTATTATGTAGGCCTAAGGTAAAATGAAAATAATATCGTGGTTGAGTGATATGGATAGAAACGGAGATAAACGAACAACAGGAAGAGGCGAAGGGCGATGAGGTTGAGCTTACATGTAGTCTGCATGGAAGTTTGAGAAAATACACAATTAATGTATCAATGCAAATAATGTACTAGATCTTTCCTGAAATTAGTCAGGCTAGCAGTGACCGCAGACCAGTTCTATTTTTTTTGCTTATAGGCTACGCATAGGCCTATAACATGTAACTGTATCGAAAGACAATCCTGCATGCATTTTAACGCAACACTGCGCCAGTAAAGCTCGATTATATAGGGTGTCCAATAAGTTCGTGAACGATTTTGCTTGCAGATGGCAGAAAAGTTTTGCAACAAACATTAATAATGCTTATGTCATTTGAAAGAGCTTTATGTCCCGAAACCAAAAAGTGTAAAAAGTGTTAGTTTTTTGCATGGTTTTTTGCAACGAGGAAATGACGTCATCAATTTATGCGGAAGGGCTATTTTTAGCGAATTTTATGCAGTTCGCGAGCGTTTTTCGTAAACAAACTTCTGAAAAATGGGGAAAATAGCAGACGTTCAGTTACGCTCGAAACCTGCTATTCTTTATGAAGAAGGATATTCATATTCCGTTATAGGCGATAAATTAGGATGATCGAAAGGTTGGGTAGCAAAATGGGTTGAAGGAAGCAAGCAAGGCGAGTTAGGCGATCATGCACGATGCGGTCGACCAAAGATTTTGACACAGGCTGCTATTAAAATAACCAAAAAGGCGAAATACAGACGAGAACCTGGAATGAGACAGATAGAAAAATCTCTCAAAAATGGAGGACTTAAGGACAACAAAGAAACAATCAGAAATTAGGCTACATGAAAGGGGAGTTAAAGTGAAGAAGTTGGAAACGCAGAAAGGCGCCGTTGGTAACAGACGCTCAGAGGAAAAAACGATTGTTATTCGCGAGCACATACATCTGCTGTTTCGCGAGCATGGCTGAACGACAATATTCATAACTACATTGAAAACTGGTCTCCAAACTCTCCTGATCTCTCACCGATTGAAAATCTCTGGAGTATACTCTCAGGCAGTGTCTACAAAGATCCTGAACCAAATACTCCTGCTTAGCTAAAAAAATCTAAAACGTCGTTTGCGAAAACATGGAATTTGATATCGGTTGAAACTTTGTACAACCTCATCGAATCTTTACCCAGACGAATGAAAGCTGTTATAGCCAGCAAAGACAACACTATTGCCTATCAAATGGTAAAATAATTATTGATTTTTGTTGTGTATATTTTTTGTAACAAGCTAGCAAAATCGTTCACGAACTTATTGGACACCCTGTATTATGCCTCGTAATTCGCTGATTAAACGAGAGCCACGGAAGTTAACTGAGGCGGCTGTGTTTGGCCATCTGGGAAGAAGAGGTAATCCACTTAGCCAACCGACCCACCGACCCACCGACCGACCACTGTCCGTCCTTACATGCATATGTGTCTGCAGTAAATCGAATTTCAGCGAATGAAACTTGTTTGCAGAAGCCATTTCTACACGATAATAAATAATTAATTCAATGGATGACCTCCGCGTTTTGTCTGATTTTTTAAAAGACTTAACTATTTCTATTTACCCGGTACTTGTACAGTGTAGGCCTACACGTTATGTAGGCTATGTGTTCATGTGTAGACTCCTATGCCAGTATGTTTGCATGTATGTCATCATCATCATCAGCAGCAGCAGCAGCATCATAATCATCATCATCATCATCCATCATTATTATCATCATGCACCATGAGCAGTGTGCTCGCAGGTGTCCGGTGTCAGCGTCATCTTCTTTTTCCATCCGTGAGTCTCTGCATCAATCCTCTATAATGTCGTTCGTCCATTCCCTATGAGGTCTGCCTCTCCTGTTGTCTCCCTCAATTATTCCAAATACCAGAGTTTTAAGCATCCTGGCGATGTTATACCCAAAGAGATTCAGTTTGTGTCTCATTGCTTTTTGTAGGGTCGTTTCTGTCCTGCCCACTCTCCGAAATAATATTATTTCGTTCGTTAGTTATGTCCACTTTATTCTTAGAATCTTCCTCTAGCATTTGCTTTCGAATACTAGGTATCTTCTTCTTCTTATTGGCCCTAAGTCCTGGCTATCTAGGTTCTGTTTAGGTCCTGAGTGCTAAGGTCCTGACTGCTTAGGCATGGATGCTTAAGTCCCAGTTATATAGGTACTGTTGATGTCCAGATTGTTTTGGTCCTGTCTGCATACTAATTATTTAATCCGTGGTCTGTGTTTGCAGGAGTTTTCTGCAGACATCGATTTCCGAGAGACTTGGAACGATCCTCGTCTCAAGTTCGACGGTTGGAACGACGAAGATCCCATCTACATTCCTCACCAGAACACAAAGGAATTCTGGATTCCGGATATCTACTTTCCGAACGAGAA